>JAODUH010046231.1:0-19760 GCA_027564835.1 Typhlichthys subterraneus
TGTCACATGAAAAGATATGCTCACATATTTGCAAATATGTGAGGGGTGTACTCACTTTTGTGAGATACTGTATATGTCACGTGACATACAAGTAAAGAGCTTATATTTTTATTTAATTAGCCTAACATAGTGTAAATGTATGATTTTTATGAGCCGTCTGAGACATCTTGACATCCTCAAATATAGTTTAGCTCTGCAGTCTGGGAAATATCATTTGTTGGGGAAAATCGGCGGTGTCACCAGGCTATCAATTTCTAGCTCCATAGAATAACACAATACACTGACAGCTACTCTTGTCCACACAGTTTTCAAATAAAGCATACCAGTTTGCAGTTAAAAATAATTAATAAAAAAAGGGGTCATTATTGTTTTTGGGTAGCGCTATATACACAGTGTGACAAAATGTGATATTATCCCTTTAAATGAGAACATTAATTATTAACTTTCAACAATGTTCATATTTCAGAACAGACTTCTCCCTGCCAAGCCACAACACAAAGCATACTTGTAAATACAGGACACTGCCCCACCTTACCAAATTATGCTACTATTAACACTATGAACTTTTTATCATCAGCGCCATCATTTATCATCTATTGATGAATCAGAAATCTGCAGACAGTTTGTCTTAAGTCCAAAGGGGATGTGTTCATTAGGAAAATGTCATGACAGCACTGCAGCTGAGGTGTTTGGTTGTTGTTATCTGTATTCTTTGTTGTGTGTCTGCAAATGTCTTTACTTCCAGTAACAACAGGGAACAGCTGATCCCATGAAGAGAGTATTTCTCCCTATAAAGATGAAGTTATAAAGTGCAATACGCAGGAATAGATTTCCTGCGTATCCGTCCAGAAAGATACCCTGCCCCTAATCAATGTTGTCTTTCTGTCTCAGGAAGAAAAAACACAGGGAGCATTCTATTTTCAAGGGATGTGGGAGCTTGTTAAAACATCTTATTGCAAGAAAGTGAATTATTCTGTTTCTCTGTTCAAGATATGAAATCTGTAGTAGTATTATTCCCCCTACTTGCCAATGCTGAGACCTATCAAGAAGGTACTTGAATCCAGTGAGAATTAATTAGGTCTTAACCGATATTCTCTGTGGTGTCCTGTCTCACTCCTAGCAACATTAAGTGCACAAAAACATCAAGGGATAAGGGGAGAGTTTAAGATCAAGAAACATTTAAATTGGTGTGGGGGAAAAGCATGGCTGTCTCCTTAGGCACTCATATGTGCCCACTGCACACTGTGTATGGTTTTGTATTTGTGTGGTGGAAGTTATACCCACTTTTTGTTCCTCTCTCTCTTGGGCAAGGTGGCACTTTTCTAAGCCCACAGCTCTGAGAAAGTCTCTGAAGTAGCCAAACAGGGTGACAATGCCAAAGCCCAGGTATGTCATGACAGCAACGTACATGGGCGCCTGTTCAAAGGACTCCTGTTTATACTGCCCACAGCCAAGTCCATTTCCAGTGTAGGTTTTCTACACAAAAAGCAATTTCTCACATTTTAGAACTTACGGGATGTACCTACAGGTGTTGACAGCATATTGTAAATAGCATAGGCATTCCAACACAATCAAATGAAAGGTAAGCTAGAAAAAAGCTTGAAACTTGTTTTAGCCCTATTAAAATAATGACTACAGTAATGACAAAAACAAAATAATTTGAGTTGGACTAGTTACATTCAACTGTTGTATAAAGATGAACTGTTTCAGAACTAATATAGAAGACCAAAATGTTTTTATTGTTGCTGTATTATTGTTATTACACAGCGGGCCTATCTACTGACATTATTTCCTATTGAGGCACTGCCCTTGCATTAACACGAGTCATGCGAATGAAAAGATTTCAGCAGCACAAGTGTAAGATGTTGCATTATTCTACCCATAGAACTAGGTTCTATCACAGGTGTGGCAATTTACCGTAGGCCTACTAGAGATCTACGCCAAAGATAAATCACAGGTCAGTGGCAGCCTACTGTACGTAAATAAAACCGAATAGCACGGTAGATATAGTTACATAAACTCGGTTTAAAAGTTTTAGTAATATAGTTATAGTAAATATAGAATTATCGCTATTTCGAGTTATCATATTGATCAACGTTTCCAATTGTCGCGGCGTTAGCCAGTCACGGTAAAGCATTGCCACCAAATAATGTTAAGAACAAGTTGAACAGTCACAATGCTAGCCAGCTAACAGGCATACCTCGCTCGTGTTGTGATAACCATTCTTCTTGTGGTTTCCCTTTTTCAGGCCATTGTGGTTCATTTGAGAATTATCTCCGTTTTCTTTGACGTCTTCGGTTCTTGCCATTTCTTACAAACGACAGCGTAGACTGTCAGGTACAGTTTGGAGTTGTATGTATGAAACCGGTTTGCTTGGGTAATTACTAAGGTAACTTCCTTCTTGGCCACAGTAGGTGCAGCGTAAACACTCTGATTCACACTCACAAATGACACAGATTACCATGAATATAATTGATCAACAGATCGTATAAAAGGGCTTGCTGAATGATTCATTTCGCATCGTAGGTTACTGGCACCTGCGTGAAAAATACTATTTTAAAATGATGGCATATTGGGGTACTAAACACGTTTCGTTTCACCAGTTGTGAAACTGAACGCATGTGCTGTGACAATTAGTTGTTTGACAAAATGTCCCTTCCTGCCTGTGATTTATTTTATTGTCTGTCGATGTCGATCATGTGGTGGTGGCGATTAGAAGTACACATTACAAATAACATAACATAATAAAAAAATCAGTAGGCCTAGATTATGTATCAGATGTTGATGTGAGTTGATGCACACGTGTATGGTCCTGGAGAACATGCCTCATGTAATCTGCAGTAGAGCAGCATTCTCTGAAAGTCATGGTAATTTACCAAAGGTAGTAAATCCAGTAAATCAGCTATTGGCATATATGTCAAAGTCAAGATGGAGTCCATGAGACTGACACCAGTGTGCACAGCTCAATGCCTGCCTGCAATGCATTGTTGAAATGTTCCTTTATTGGCAAACACAAAGCGATGACTTGTCTGTGAAAGGTCAATGCCTACACACCAACCTCTTTTATCAGATTTAGGTAGTGGGTGCTGAATATAGGCTGCTGCTTGGTATTGTGACACGCATCGAGTTTTGATGTTTTTATTTTTGTTGTTTGTTTTCAGACGCAGACTTCTATTTTGGCATAATTGTGATTCAGTGGGCATGGAGCAGCAGATACCACAAGGCAGACAGTCTACATTACAAGTGTTGGAATGTGAATACTGTACATGCCTGAGCATAATTCCCTGTGATTAGGATTTCTGTTTTTTTTAGCTATCTGTTTGAACTCTTTCGACCTGGTGTGTGTGGATGTGTGGCGTAAAACATGAATAATGCCACATGTAAACTTTTTAAGGCATATTAGTCTATTCCTTGATCAATAAGGAATTGTTGTTATGGTTTCCAAAGTAGGCCATACTGTAATTTTAAGTACTGTATATACTACACATGTACTTTTACAATCAGCAACCAAAAGGTGTGTACAATGTGTTCTTTCGTTTCTTGCATTGTTTTATATAATTTTACCACTAAACAAGGCTTTTTTTTTGTGCAGTGTTTTTGACATCCTGGACATTTAGAAATGTTCATTTGAATTGTAAAGCTGATGGAGTTGGCTTGTCTGAATTGCATATAGTATGATAGCATAGTGATGTTTTGGTCTTTTGGGATGGCACAAATACGCTGTCACTTCACACCGCTTCCTTTGCTCGGATGCGGGCTGGTGTTTTGTCTGATAACCCAACACCCCTGTCAAAGAGGGTGGAATACAGGTTGACACACGCAAGAGAGTCAAGTAAAATATAAAGGCTTACAGAGTCTGTGTTGAGTAAACAGATGTCATGTCTTGAATCCATGTTCGTCAAGCAGAGAAAGTAGGACACATCTTAACAGTTAGACTGCATAGCACTGTTAGTGTAATATGAATGGCAGTAGCCTCCCACAGTGTTGGTAGACTAAGGTAGCTCTCACCTCCTCTCTGTACCTTGACTGAGCCTTGAATAGAGCTGTCACTGGGGCTAGTGCTCTCTGCCATTGGGACCAGATGTAACCTAAATCTGTCAGGCTTCATTAGCTATGTTAAGTTGTAGTTGTGTTCATTTGGGCTACACACGTCTTCCAAGTCCTTGAGTCTAAATGTTTTGCAGTGCACTTAACCTACTAGTATATGATTGTGTCGTTATAGGCTGTTTATAGATGCCACACACCAGTTAGTCTGATCAGAGTATCACCTGCAGACATTTTCAGTGTTATCCATCAAAATATAATGATTTGGTTTCTTTCATGCTAATGTCTTTATTTCTCCATGCAAAGTATTTTATTAAAACTTGATATATGTTCTAATATAATTACGAAGACTGCTTGCTACTCCTGCTGGTGCTCTATTATTGACCTCTGGGCATGCAGGAGACCTAAACTCTTATTAGACTTGTTTTATACATGAAAGACATTTGCAACCTTAGCAATGATGTACAAGTCATGGATCAATCTGCCCAAGGAGGAGACGACCATTTATGCTGCTTTCATCTGAATGTCATGTTTAATGGCCTTTCATGTTGCATATTTATCGGTGACACATGATTGTGAATAATGACGGCTTTTGCTTGACCAATTTTTATTCACGAAAATTGTATTTATAAAACATGGCATTCGCCTGTAATACACTAACATAATTAGGTTAGACTGCTACTTAAAAATAACATTTCTCCACCTAGTGGCAGTGAAAGGTAGTACACATCATGTAAGATGAGGATTTGTGTTGAATTTCTTTGTTTTTCTCTTTCAATTCCTTGGGTCCTTCCTTCCTTCTTTTCTGCCAACACTACATCACACATGTTTATTTCAGGCAAAAATGATACATTGGCAGTGTATGCATTATCTGTGCTCAAATCTAGACTCTTCGGGGTTCAGCCTGAGCCTGTTTATGGATAAACTCAGTCATGCTGTGCTGTCAGAGGCCAGTTGCAATGCAGAGCTATATTTAAACTACCCCTGGGGTGCCATTAAAACATGTAAATTCTTCATCAGGCCTGATGACCTCATTTTAAAGATCGGTATCAGAGAACGCATTTAGAAGAAAAAAATAAGGGTAGAGTAGAAAAGGAGATTATTGACTTTGACAGTGTGCCATTAAATAGTATCTTAAATTCATTGCAATAGGTTGCTTTGTGATACCACTAGGCTAACTAATGTTTTGGTTTGTGTTTACTGTGAAAGCATGAGAGGCAGAATTGAAAGAAAGCTTTTACAGTATGTTATGAATACAAATAACATAATTGAGAAACAAGAAAATCATAAAAGCTTGATGCACAAATGGCCTGCCCTGCATTGCCGTGCTATTTATTTGTTTATTTATTTATGTATTTATTTATTTTTAGTTGAATGTAAAGCTGCAAATGGAGTTTTGCTCTCAGGTGAACAAAACATGAAACTTTTAGTATGTTTATGTCTGCCTGGGAAATGTGTCACTAGAGTGCATGTTTAAAGAATTATAGCTTTCAGCCAAATAGAGAGTAATTGTCATAATAGTGGGATGTAATGTCTTATCAAATTAGTTTCTGTTTGGGTGGGTCTAATGAGTAGGCGTTCCCATCTACATGGGATAGGACGGTTTCTTAATGCTCTTGTCTTTCCAGAAGAGATGGCGAGTGTGGGAGAGTGTGGGAGAGAAACAAAGAGGGTGTGGGATAAAGACAGACTGATATTTATAGAGGGAGAAAACAAGATTGAGACTTGAAAGGTTCAAGTAAGAGGGCGAGCCAGGTTGATAGATAAAAGCCAAGTAGCTGTAAGATAGCAGTGAGTACAGTCTGAATGAGTTGCTGTGGCTCTTCAGACATCATCGGTTGTTGTTGTTGCTGCTGCTGCTCTGGGTAAGTGAACTCTTGAGGTCAGGTTGACACTTTTAACGTTTTCTGCCTGTTGACTCTAATTATGCCCTGGAGATAGGCCTACTAGTGACATAAAAATAAGTGCTTATTTGCCTAAGTGCTGAGCTGCTCAATTATTAAAGCTGGGAGGAAAAGGCCTATTTTAGTCATATGTGCACTGCTTCCTATTTACTCCATTGTTATACAGTACTGCTCACACAAGCTTTTCGCCTGTAATTCAATTATGTCACACACTTACTGTAAACTTTGTTAGTGTATGTGTATGTACCCAAAATTTCTTTAAAATCTCTGTAAATCAAGGCGTGTTATGGTGATCAAGTTGGTCAGGTTAACAGTAAAAATCCAATCAAGTTAGGGCAACTGAAATAAATGTTCAGCTCGAAGGGCAAAATGTCATGAATGGAATAAATTTGCAGCCTTTAACCATGGATATATTATACAATCTGGATAAGGCATTCACATATGAAGGCCATTCTTTTAATCAGATTTCATGCAGCCACATTCATTTTCCAAACTTTTAATTTTCAGTGCAATCCTGCATCATTTGGGGGTTGAAGATGACTTTCCTTTGCTTTAGGAGACTTAGTAATTAAACCCACTAAAATTTCATAATATAGAGTCATAAAGCTATATTTATAAATCGTAGAGATGCATGTTTTTTATGGGCCAATAACAGGAAATAGTATTTTTGCCCCAATAGTAATTGGCAGCAGTACCATCTTTAGCCACCAAACCAGGAGTGAAGCAAGCCTCCAGCCAGATCATGGCAGGGCTGGCCTTTAACAGAGCCATTAACATTTGCAAGTTGCAGAAAGAACACACACATACACACACACACACCAGCCATACCTGAAATAGCACTGGCGTGATGTGCAGTTTGTACAGAGTAACTCATCTCCAAATCAGGATGTGTACTGCAATATCTTCGTACGGGTAGAATAACAATACAGTGTGTGCTGTATAGCCAAGTAGACAGACACACAGGTATATGTCCTCCCAGTCAATTGTAGCTGGATCTACTGTCCTCTTCTGCTTTGACTGTTCAGGCAGCCCTTTGGTCCAGGCAACCAAGAATCCATCTGCCTTATGACATCCAATCTCTGCAAGGCGCCAGACTCCCAGAGAGGCTCACCCCCTGCTGTAATTACTGTTCTCTATGTGCAGGGGTTGTCCCCGCCAAACCCAGCGAGACTCCACACGCACACTAAATCTCCCTGTCACCACTCAGCCCACCACACAAGTCAGCAAGAGAGCCGGGCAGAACCTCCTTGTGGAGGTGATGTGCTCCTCTGCCGGCTGATGTATGGACTTAACAGGGTCGATTTTAAGGGATGGTGTGTTCCCTCGCTGCTCTCATATCATTGGCACAACGAGCAATTGTGCCTCTGAGGATGGATGGGAGCTTATGGTGGAGGAGAAAACGTCATCTTGGGAAAACATTGCTGATGAGAGGGACACCGCATGCCGGAGATGGGAGTTTTCCTGCTGTAAGAGAAAGGAGTCGATAGGTGTAGGGGTGGCAGGATAACATATGAGTGATATGCAGTACAGCATAGCTTGTTTTGTGAGTATAATCTTGACGTTGTGCATTATTTCTGAAGTTATTTCTATTGCCTTAGATCATCTTGAGTATAGCCTTTTCACTACTTTATTTAAGAAGTATCAATTAGCCATATCACTGTATTCTACTGTACACTCTGCAGTGTATGCAGAACACACTATATTTACATTTGTCATTTTACTACAGCAGCCGCGTTCTGTATTTCTTTTTAAATGTCATATTTAATATATTGTTTGTTTATGTCTTTAGGGTTAGTGTATGCATCAAATTTGTTTTGTCTGCAAATGCAATTGTGCACCATAGCCATGCAGTTCATTGCCATTTATGGATACTGATTTGTAAGTTCTTATAGGCCTACACATGTCCTATAGGTTTTTGTAGCATGATTATTAGCTTATGGTTACATTATCAACCATGAACTGTGTCAGTATAGAGGGGAGCTGGTTGTGCTCTGGGCTGGACTGGCATGCAATCACATTTGCATTAGGAGAGAGCAGAAGAGAAGGAAATATGGCAAGAGAGACAGATAGCTGAAAGGGCCATTTTATTTCAAGCCTGCTTAGTCCAGCACAGTTATTATGAGAGCATCAATTCACATTACGACACACTGCTTTTCCACTCATTTACAACCCTCTGCCAACCCTGAATGTGAAATGGGTATTTAACCAGTGTTTTAAAATTCACTTTCAGTAGCTATTTATTTACTTGAGGAATATTTGCGTGTGCATTTTTCACACTTATTGCATTGTATTCTGTTATTGTGTAAAAAATGTTGCAGATTGATTGATATAAAACATATATACAGTATGTAAACCATTCTCACTGACATGTTTACCCCACACCTTTTCAGTGGAGTTTGGCAGACCAATTTTCAGTTGCTTTGAAAGGTTACAAAAACAAACATCTGTTGGATGGATTTAGTGTGTGTGCATATACAGTAGGCCCACATGGCATCTAATCGACGTTGCTAAAACTAGGTATTGCTTAACGTAGTTCTATCATCAAATTGAAACAAACGCTTTGCTTCAACGTCATTGCAATCAGCCACCCCCACTTGTGGCTGATTGGTCTGAAACAGGGTTTCCGGATTATAATCAGCGAAAACTGGTTGTACAGAGTGCGACTACACCGCACCAACACTATTCCAGCCATGGCAGTGCATGTACAAAATGGAAGGCAGATCTTCTGGAAGAAGGGAAAGGTGTATTTGGATATGATCCCTGAGGCTTTCTGTTTCTCTTATTTCTCTGTCCCTATGGTGTCTATTGCTGACACCACTGTGGCCAAAGTTTGCTTGACTCTCAGTACAGGCTTGCTTTGAAGGAGTCCCAGAGGAACGGATCAATGCAGCGAACGCCCAGAGCACAAAGAATATTATGGTTCATGCTCACCCCTGCAAAAGATCAATAAAATGTTTAGCAGTTCATAGTATTTCACAGAGAAATATTAGTTTTGTCATTTTTCCATTTGGTTTTTATGACTAAATCAACATTATGCATTTAGTAAAAATGTGTTTAAATTTGTTTAATATGCAGTCAAAATGATCTAACTGCTATTGACCAAGATCGATACAACTATTGACAATTGTCTTATTTTCAATGTTCTGTCCCATTAGTAGGCTACAGCAATATCTGTCTGACTTCTGACAATGTGTGGAATGTGTGCTAAACGCAAACGCACTGAAGCCACCTCACGCCTTTAGCACACAGTGCCCTGTTATAGTGCTAAGATGTGGCGTAATGCAGCCTTTCACTGTTTCACTGTCATTACTTTCACCATTGGGCTTGTCTCTGGCTGCACAGAGTCCCTGTTAGCAGCACAGACAGCCGTAGAGAATGATGAGGGCTGGCTGTGACCCTGGTGGCAGTCGGGGTCCGAGAGCAAGGGAGGAGGGAGGGAAAGGGTGTGAGAGTGATGGGCATGTGTCAACCCCTCTCCTGCTGTAAATGCTACCGGGGGACAGGGGTGGCTCGCTAATTGGGGCGAGATGTGAAAGCCCCTGTCAGTCGTCATCATCTTCACTAATACGTTCGGAGGCGAAGGTCAGGCAGTCAGCTGGAGCATCGTGCAGAATCCCTATAGCTGAAGGGGACACGCCCTTTATCAAGGATGCATTTCCACACTTAACAATCGTTCTCGATGGCTGTTCCATTAAAATCTGCACCACAGAACACAAACCTATCTCTTATGTTGTATTTGCCCAGGCGTTTTCAGATAGAAGCCCTGCGGGACCCGTGCTCGAGACTGATATTGTTTCTTTTCTCTCGCGCTCTTTTTTTTTTGCTCACAGACATTAGTCCCATAATAATGCCAATGTCATGGACTATGGCATTGGTCAGAATACAGGCCCTGGCCTTCCAATGTTTATAACATTTCTGACCTTCATTTTGTTTTCTTCTCTCATAATGCTCTGTGCATTGTCCTAAGGGAAATATAATGCGGCATACAGCATCAAGAACTTATTGCCGTATTACATTTAAAGGTTTGGGGGAGGTAAGATTTTTTTTTATATTACTCTACCATCTATGTCCAATGAATGATTGTGAAAAAGTAATATGGCTGTTACGTTCGATAATGTGGTGGCAAATTGTAATGACTGTTGACCATTTTTTCCATTCTAAGAATATAATGTACAGTACCATTTGCCATACAGTAGCCTACTGTATTTATAGTTTATTGTTTCCAGAAAAAGAGGGCTATCTTGTGACACTGTGTTGTTATCCACAGGTATTTTCAACCTACTACAGTAAATAGCTATAGTTCAGTTAATAAGCAATTTTTTTATTCCAGAAGTCTATGGTGTCTTTCCCTCTATAATTACTTCCATTGCGTCCAATGACCCGAAGAAATGAAACCCCGTTACAGTCTCTAAAAGTGCCTTTTTAAAAAGCAATGAGATTTCCATAACCCTCTAACTGGCAAAACATCAGCAATTAGCGGTGGCATTAACTTGCTCTGGTGCCCTGAGCTGTGGAACTGTTGTCATGCAGCAGGTGGATAATTGGCCCTAAGCCCTGCGTTGGAGACTCATGGGACCATCCTTAGCGCTAGCTGAGGTTGCCGGACACTCCCCGAGCTCACATATATCAGCACGCTGCTCATTCAGACACATGCACCTCTACATCTCACAATTAACCATGTGTGCAGGGGTCACTCAGAGATGCTGTGAGCTGCAGTGTAGCCACAAGGCCTAAAGCAGGCATTCTGTTGTCATCTTTTCAATGCATGGAAAGAACACAGATAATTTACATTCATATTGTATACCGTGTGTTAGAGAGTGAGGGCGACAGGGAAGTGTTGTGCCGAGGAAGTACTCCAGAGGCCTCCCCAGTGTTAATTGAGGTGTAATGTGATTTGTTTTGCTGGCCTTTTCTGAAGCCCTTCCCAGTCCATTGAGTCATATCCCCTGTGCTTGCTTACCCTCTAATGGCCTCACTTACAGTCCTGTATGGTATGGTATGTCTGTGTGCTTTTAACAACCTATGACTGCCCATATGCAAATGGTAGGATGACACTACAGTACAGTATGTGAAGCGAGCAAACGATTACGATTTTCTATCTGAATGCCAGTGGAGCAGTGCTGAAATATAAATGCTGTTTGGCACAGAAACTCCATTTTCCAGGTTAGCAGTTCAAATTGTCATATTTAATTACGGTCATATTCTATTCCAGGTGACACAGGTGGGGAAATATGGCCTTATGACCCTAACATAAAATACGTATACTTATATTTGGCCTTGCCAAACTCTCTTGTGTTCTGCCAATGCAAAAAGTGGAAATACCAAATGGATGCAGCAATAGTGGTAAGGTACGGTAATGTATTACTGGCATGCTGTCCTTTGGCAGGGTCAGTGCACAAAGGTTAGTTATACATGACTAATGAGTGAGCCCTCCACATTGATGCCACAGGACACCAGTTCATGAATGTTTAACGGTGGTCAGGTGGGTGGGCTTGCTGGCATGAACGTTGTGAATCTCTAAGGAATGGTTGAGCTGGGAAAACAAGGGACGGCTGGGATCAACTATTCCCAGCCCCCCACATGTGACGGCCCCCTGGAGCCCTGCGAGGCATGTGGGTATCTGATGAGAGAGGCATGCAATTACTGTACACCCACACACACACACACACACACACACCACCAGCACTGTGGGAGTGCTGAAATGCATACATCTCATGGACATCCCTCTACGCACTTTCCTTCTCTCTCTCTCTAATGCTTAATGCTAAAGCATTACGTTTAAAATGGCAAATGGACTGCATTTATACATAGCGCTTCTCTAACCTTCTGGCCATTCAAAGCACTATACAGTATAACCTCACGTTTGCCTATTCTCACACACACCATCATACACCAATGGTGGTGTTTAAGGACACCTCCAAACTTGGTGAGGAGTTAACAGTGTTCGAACCAGCGATTTCTGGATAACTTATCGCCCCGCTCTACCAGCTGTGGCACTGTCGCCAAAAAAGAACGCCAGTACATCAATTCGTTTTGTCTCGGGAGCAAACCTACGTAGTTATTGCTTGCTGTCATATTTTTCCTCTTCGGCTCATAAGCAGAGACAGTGGAATGGAGGTGACCCATATTCTCTACAACAGAGGTTAATTAGTGTTCTATAAGATCCCACCCAGAAAGCCTTCTTAGATGTCATGCTGAATGACCGATCGGCCGATGGCCCCCATCCTTCATTCAGTATTGAATACAGCAGCATGGTTAAGGATAGTAGAATATTACATTTAGGGAGGGCATGAAGGAGAAGAAGGCTGGAGAATACATTATAATGGGACATGTTTCACAGGAGGAGATGATGATGATGATGATGATGATGATGATGTGGGTGAGTTTATTTCAAACAGGAAACAAACATCACAACCCAGTGAGGAAGCCTGTGTTTCCTTATTGCTATTTTTAATGGTAAGTGGAATAACGTAGCCCCATGTTGTAACGTGTCAAGTGTTTCCTTCTCTGATAAACATATTTAAATTCATATCTGCCTTAGCAGTACCTTACCCTTATTATACAGAGGACATGACACTGAATGCAAATGCAACGGAGGGAACTGTGTGTGTGTATGTGTGTGTTTGTGAGAAAGTTGTATATCTCAAGTGGTTAAGAGAGAGCTAGAGAGACAGCTTCAGCACAGAGGAGTGGAGAAACTTTGACTATAGCGGAGCCTTAAATATTACCACCATGGGAACAGGACAAGATAAAACCTTCTGAGTAGAGGGTGTGTATGTGGGAAGAACGAGAAGATGATTCAGATAACTGACTGGACTCAAAATGAATAAGGCTTCAAATACTCTTACGTATTCAGTATGCGGTCAGTCATTTTTAAAAGTGCTGCAGTTTTATGAATATTATACAGGGCAAACTTGAAACACAGAATAACAAATAAACAAGTGGTGCACTGCTGGGGAACCTTTTGCCTAAAATTAAGGTCATAAAAGACTTTATATACTTTATTCAAGATGTTTTGGCACACATTATATAATTTGAGACAAGCTATGAATGACCAAACAGCATCTAAATGCTATACTGTAAATGCTTCTAGTCACATACTAGTGTTTTAACCCCTAATAGAGTACACCATAAGGCTCTCTAAGCTCTGGAAATGTTTTGGACATTGTTGCGGATAAAATATTATTTAATTTAAAAGAAACATTTACAAATGTACTATGCTACACATTTTTCCTGCATGCGAGGTTCAGCCTTAATACATTTTGTTATATGATATTACACCTTTCTGATGCAAATACAGGTACCAGTCTAGTACCTTTTAGATTCAAACTATGTGTGTCACCTTCAGTCATCTGTTTAAATGTCCATGTATTCATAGATTGCTGAACCAGGATGGAAACTATGATGGAAACCTTTGTCTGGGCGGAGGCTGTGATGCAGGGAAGGAGAGGTTCTCATTGATAATGCAACCAGGCAAACGAAACCCACCAATCTGCATCACAGCCATTTAATGCAGCCGTAACCCATGCATGAGTGTGTCATTGTGCTCGGACTAGACCAGGTTGCCACACAAATATAAGTGGGCAGCCCTCCTCTCCAGTCCTGCTTCAACAGAGTGAAACATTCATAGTGTCTTCTTGACACAGGGATAGTCTACATTGTTTGGCTTTTATTCCCCGTTCTCCCCACCACAATGGCCCACTCCACAGAGCTTCCAGGTAAAAACACGCCCAGTGCTCAGTGATTACCAAGTGTGTTTCTGCAAAGGAAGGACTGGCATTTCTCTCT
Organism: Typhlichthys subterraneus; assembly: GCA_027564835.1. Classification (NCBI taxonomy): domain Eukaryota; kingdom Metazoa; phylum Chordata; class Actinopteri; order Percopsiformes; family Amblyopsidae; genus Typhlichthys; species Typhlichthys subterraneus. Next base: position 13,737 of record JAODUH010046231.1, read on the forward strand.
CTTTGTTGTGGATCTGACCTTTTAAAAATATCACAGATTAAATCTTTAATTATTTATGAAGGCTATTGGAAGAGACTGGGGAGGGCGTGGGGTGACGACGGGTATTCTCCCTTGGAGAAATGTGGGGATGTACTGGAAAGGGTGTACTTGGCGCGCTGCTTTGCGTATTGAGACTGGGTAGAGAGATAGAGGCTCCCTGATGTATTGTCGACTGACCAAAATAAATAATAGCGGAGATCTCATTCATTTAGTGGAAACACACAACTCATGGGATGATTTCATTGCATGTGATTCATGGAACGTGCGCTTCTCGGGCTACACATATTAGCCGCGCGCCGGGTTTGTAATTCCACGATACAAGAGAGCTATGGGGGAGTGCACTTGAGAACATCACAAGAGCCGCCTTCAGATCTGCCCCCCCCCGCCCCTCCCCCCCACTCATGGCAAGTGTCACCCCTCCCCTAACCATCCCCGGAAGGTTTGTTTGAAAATCAAGGATGATTATGTTAAAAATAACAAACAACAGAAACATAAGGAATCATACATAAGAATAGTCCCTGGTGCATGGTTTAACCAGTGTTTGATATGCTAATGTGTTTTTTCAATAGACCTCGACACCCCACTAAATGTCACAGGAAATGGACGTGTGACGTGTGGGGGCTGGGGGTGGAGGGGGTGCTGAACATCTCAATATAAGAAGCGCTAAAATGTGTAATTTCAAACAGCCAGTGAAATGAAAGACATCATACAGATTGATCTGCCGCATCAGTGGGAATCAATCAAAGCAGTGAATTGTAATGCAGCTTGACATTGCAGGATTGCACTGTAGCAGGAGAACTTGACCGTCTCACTCTCACAGGGTTCAGTTCAGTATCCACAGGTTGAGTTTTCACAGGTTGAGTATTCACAGGTGTATCTCCGTGAGTAGTGAAGCTAAAGGGTGAGTTATACCTCAGCAATTATGAAGAAAAAACACGTGTGGTGATATACAGGAAATGTAGCCTAATAGAGACTATATCATTTTTATCAGCAAGTCTACTCTGAAATACAAAATTCCCATTACACTACTTGCCTGCTTGAGATATAAAGTATGTTGCTATTTGTTCTTTGTTGTGCATTTATGTTTCAAAAGAATCAACAACTCATAATAAACAATTATGTTTATATGCCAAATGTACAGAAATGTGTCGCAATTGTAACGTAACAATTGTGCCAGGTCGACCCATAAGCAATACTATACATGAACATAATAATATTTTATTGCAAATGGCAAAGAATAGAATAGTCAATAGTGAATAGAATAGATAATTTTCGGCTAGATCATTTTCTATAGTGTGTTATGCATTCAGGCATCATTGCATACAGGACAGAGACATTCCTGGGTTTGATGAGAACCAAGTAATGCAATGTATTGACTATTCACATACACGTAATTGTATTTAATACCTATAGTTTGGACTGTGTTGATGGCTGAACCTGCCAGATAATATCAAGGGCTGCATTAACACCCTACTGAGAATGACCTAATTAGAGCTAACCGGGGGGGTTAGATGGCACTAGCATCAGCGGTCACACTGAAGGTGTCAGCATGGACCCATCACATGTGCCTCTGTCATTCAGAGCGAGCAGACCTATCAAATCTGACGGAAGCCTACAGTTTGGCTTACAAGGTGTGTTAGTTAGAGAGCTGTTGTTATTCACATTACAGTGTCAAAAGTATGGCATTTCATCTGTTGTGCAGTAGCTCGTGTACCCTGTTTAAATCATTAGGAATTGCTCTACAATGCATTTAAGGCATTAGATGACCCAGTTTCAATACATCCAACTAATAGTTTCGTTGATGTGGAGGTTTCTGTACATGGTATAAGTGTATACACTGTGGCGCGTGTGTGCGTGCGTGCATGCGTGTGTGTGTGTGTGTGTGTTGCCTCTTCTGCTTGTGTTGGTTAGTTCACATCTTTGAATCTCATCAAAAAACAGTGACCTAGATATCATTAACGCCCCAAAACCTGCAGAAAATTGCATGTGAAAGTAGCACAGGACCTATCAATCAGAGGAAAGGTCTGGTCCTTATGTTCTGGGGCTCCTAATGGCTAGGTATACCTTGACACAAGCATGAGCCACCTATAGCATGTCAGTGTGCTGCTGCACACACAAACAAACAATGGAATATACTAGACAGTTGATGGAATGAATAGGCCTGTCTCAAGGCTGTCTCCTAGCTGACAGGTATTTTACATGAAACATGTAATCCATAGCAAGAACACTGTGATAGTATACTGAGGCGCATGGAACGGCTGACAAGCAATGCCTTCAACCACAGCTTTCACTTGACAGGAGAAGATGTTTGTTTATAGGCCTATTTATTTATTCTTCCACAGAAAACATCCACTTGCACTTCATTAGGAAGTATAATTTTCCATTGGCTGACAGTCTTGATCATCTCCTTTGACTTGAATTAGCCTACGCGTTCCCTGAAGAATCTCTAACAAGCCGTAAAAGATTCTTATTACACGTTGGTTTTAATCCGATAATCCAATTTAATTTGACTGTTCATCTGTTAATGCATATTTTAATTTGTTGGAAATGAACATGTGATTTATAGCTCCTGCTTATTTAGCTGAAATATGAACTGTATGTATCAGTTATTTTCTAAAGACTATACTCTCTTTATATACATTATCATCAGAATAAATCCAAACATGTTCCCCTCTTCCCCCAAGAAGATGCGCTTGGTCATGCGTGGAATGTATCTGATATAATAGATGAAGAGTTACTGTAATTGTCTCTCTCAGTGTCAGTGGTGGTTCAGCCTAGAATAAGTGAAGACATAATTCAAAGATACCAATAGAAAATGTATATGAACCCAGGCATAGCCGCAATGCCAATACTCTGAAAAGGACATTTCCGTCTTCACACAATGCTTAATCATACTTAATGTAGTAAACATTGCTCTGATTGCTGCACTTTTGATTGCACCTTCATTTCTCAATCTCTCTTTCACTACACATACTGTATAATCAATGTAATTGGGAAGGCCAACAGGTTAATGCTAGTCTATATTAAACACGCCATTAGATTCAAAGTCAAGGTTGCGAACAAGTGCTAAATAAATACTCGGTGATCAGGCGTGTTGCTGTGACTTAATGTTGTAGCGACACACATTTACTTAACAGAAACAACTAACATCAGCTTAGCTCTTCCAAGACAATGACATGCACACTGTATAGTTTTCTGCACAATGCAGTGGTGCTTCTGAGTTCCCTTATTCTCCCTCTGGGAGGTGCGAACCGAGGGACGGAAAGGGGGAGGATGGGGGAGGATGGAGGAGGACGGGGGCTAAACAGCGGAATGCAGCAAACATCAGAAGGCACAATGCCTTCATGTTCCTCTTCTGGAGATCAGGGATTCTAGTTTTGCCGGAAATGTAGGCGCTTTTTGAACCTTTTGAGTTCGGGTAATGTATGACCCCTTCTGGTGAGGAAGGGGTGGGGGGGTCTGATATTCCACGGGAACACACTATGCCACATCTAACCTCCTAACAGTGTGTGAAGAAGCATTGTTTCAGGTTTACAGCTAAATCTGCAAACGATGGCGACAAGGCAACCATACGGGTACACCGTGATTGTTGTTGTGTTATGTGTTGTTATGGGAACAAGAGCACTGCTCTGCCTCACAGTGCCTGTCAATGGCTGTTGTTTGTCTGTCTGTTTCTCAGGGTGATTGTTTGGCAGTGATAACATCAAGGCGTGTCAGGTCTTCCCAAAGCAGCCGGAGTCACCATCCACTATCACGTCCCGTTTAGCCCTCTCACACCACAGTATAATCTGTGCAGACAGCCCCGTTACAAGCTGACAAAGCATGGTCAGCCATGACTAATGTCCACCTGTTAAAGGCAGGGCTTGTCATTCTCCAGAACGCTTGCTAACGCCCAGCTCAAATCAAAACAAACTCCCTCAGAAGCTCCGCCCCACACATTGAAACGCATTGGTGAATTTGACATTTGTATTATCTTACAATTATCTTACACTAGCTGACTATACTATTGACTGGCTGAGCCTGGATGTCCAGCATAACACAGTCGTTATGCTGGAATAAAATATTGTCTTATTGTTTGAGTACCGTCCTCATTTGACTGGAGGCTAAATTGCCCAGAGGTTAATACAGATCCACCCACTGCCCAACATATACTGTACATGTAGAGCGAGATGCATGCACCCCCACATGATTGCATGACTAATGGAGATTTATGTAATGTGCTTGTGTACTGTAGCCTACATCATCACTGTATATCATCATTACATATGTCATAAGTATGGAATGAGTGAATTCCTTCCTTTTAAATGGTCAGAACTACAGTACCATCTCCAGTAACAGCTCTCTTGTGTCCTCCCGACATCACAGGCTGTGAGGGGTGAGTAATCGACATGCTAATGCTTTAGGTATATCTTAAAAAGCATTCTTTAAACGAATATGAACAATAACATATCTATTCTCAGCATTTATCAGAACGGTTGTGAATCCCACTGGCATGAAGTCCCACCCTGGTGCTTGGGGATTACATATGCTGCGTGCACGTTAAAGCCTCTAAGCCTTCGCCTCCGCAGCACCGATTTGAAGGCACAGCGCACCTCCCTCCCTCCCTCCTACATTTCCTTTCTCCTCACAGCTGTCCGAGAGGCCTCCCCCCTTGGCTGCTTCGCATCCAGGTCGCCGCTGCAGTAGCTGTGCGGGAGCTAGCCGCGGCTTGGCACGGGGTACCGTGAGCATATTTAGTCAGTTTGCCTTCCCCTGCAGCGACAGGTCACCTGGGAGTTCACCCCCGCCTGCAGCTCTGTGCTGTGTGGTGCCGGTCGGACTGTGCATTTGTCAGAACGCGGAGAAAGAGGTCAAAAGAACATTCGGAGGTAGGCTGTTGCCCTCCCTCCCCCCTGCTCGCTGCACTTGCTCACTGCCGCCCACGCACGTGCACTAGCGCACACACGAGCGCGTACGTACATCTGCAAAACATCCACAATTTTTCCTGTGTGCATAAAAGCACGTATTTGAATGTATGCTGTTGCCCACAGACACATGCAAATCTGCAATCCCAAGGGGAGAGCTGAGGACCCAGTGCCGGGGTAAACTGAGCAGAACAAATCCTGTTCAATTAGCCCCTGGCTGTTCTTCCACTCTTCCTATCGCTGTTGCATCACATTTCAATATAGCACAGAGGTGCGCAACCAACGCTTTGCTGACACATCAAAGGGTTGAGGCACCTCGAGCCCTCCTTGGTCCAAGGCTGCGTCAGAGACGTTCCCGGGGTAGGCAATACATGCATGGGGCGAGGGTAGGCATGACTAAAGACCCCAGCAGACCTATTAAAAGACGGCTTCTCAATTTCCCACTTGGGTGAGTTAAAGTTGTTGAGACTGCCGGTGGGTGAAGCTTGATGGTTCTCTCCTGGTCCATGGTATAGCTTGCAATACAGGATGAGGGAAGAGCCATGGTTTGTATTGTAAGATAGGCAGGACAAGGTAGACAGGGATATAGCAGTATAGAAGGTAAAGTCAGCTATTGCAAGCTAAATGTAAGCTAATACACTTTTTGTCAAATTCAACAAATATCTTCTTGCATTTCGCTAGTTTACTGTTCTCTGTGCGTGTTAAAAAAAGTGTGAAACGTCTACACAGCCCCCTCCGCTCCATAAATAGTAACACTACAAAGTGCTAACACCGATCACAACAGCAAAGCAGTACCAGAGTATTATGCTTTGCTTCACAATGCATTTCAATGAGTGAGGCGTCACCACGAGGGATATTGTTTTGATTTGTTCTCGACAGGTCTTTGCTATGAGAGTTTAGTTGGAAAGTAAATTAGAAATAAAGTAGATATAGTGCATTTATGCCATACATAGTAAGAACTGCTCTAACCATCATTTACAAAATAAAGAGATAGAAGATAAACAGGCCTCTCCGGGAACCATCACCTTATCGTGGTGGAGAGGTTTGGGTGCCCCTATGAACCTGAGGGCTGTGTTGTCTG
>JAODUH010046242.1:0-19760 GCA_027564835.1 Typhlichthys subterraneus
GTCCCTTACTGAAGCTGCTGCCCCCGCGACCCGACTTCGGATAAGCGGGAGAAGATGGATGGATGGATGGATGGATGCCTCTTGTATAAAGACCACCAATGATTTTTATGAAAAAATATGTATATAGCTTTTTAAAGCAAGTTCAACCGCACTACAGAAATTCACTCTACTATGTAGTCTATACCAAACCTGACTCCCAAATACATGAAAATATATATACAAATCAGAATCCTTGCCATATCTACATCACTATTGTAAGACAGCCGTGACAAACTCAACAGACTAAAACTGCACCAAATGATTAACCTGATATGCCAGATGGTGTGTTACACACAAAATATGGGAAGCTGTATAGACATTCAGGAATGGGCAGATAGCAGACCATAATTAGATATTCACTGAAGTTGACAAATATTGTATTAGCTTACAATCACTGGCTTCACCTTTAATAAAACCTAATCATTGCCAATAATGTAAATATCCATGTAAGAATGTGAAAACGTTCAGACGTTTTATTATATTATCGGTAAGTTATTACAATATCATCAGTTATAAATTATCATTGGCTGCAACACATCTAAAAATAATAAGTAGAAACTATTGGCATTCCTTATACACAAGAAACACACTGTACTTTCTGTACACTCACATATTATGCTTAAAATAGCATTCCACATAATAGGCCTGCAGCAACAATACCAATACAGATATGCAAATATATGACAAAATGCACTTTCTTGCCATATACTGTATTTATAGAAATGCTGGACAATATAAACTGATACCAAATAAGGTGGAAGCAAAAATGAAGATTGAAAAGACAAAGAAAATAGGTAATCAAAGGTGCTGTCAAAACATAAAGAATAACATTTGAGCAAGGTGAAAACGCCAAACAGCAAACAATCTACAAAATGCAGTTGTCTCTGCTAGCAAGCCACAAATACGGGTTGGCTACAATTAAGAAAGTAAGATGTTATAGCCTGGTAGCCCACAGACTGTTACCACCACTGCCAAGGGAGGAGTCAAGACTGGGCCAGTATTTTAATATATTAACAAATGGACTTTAATAGCTCATGCTCATGTTCAAAGTTTTCTGCATACTCAAAACATCTGTGTTTTGGGATCATCTATTGTCTGACTTCAAACAATATTAGTATACTATACATTTGGCAATAACCTAATAAAACTACTACTGCAGAATGAGACTTTGTTAAAATCAAAATCACGGAGCTGTCGGCTTGGTCTATAGCACTCCGTCAGCATCTAACGTCCCCCCCTTCCTCCCTCGTCTCCTTGCGCGTCTGACAGAGCTTTTAGCAGTTGCAGGTTGCAAGTAGTGTGTCAATGCCATATGCTGGCGTAAGGCCGTGTGGATGTGGTGCACAATGTGCACATTAAAATATCCAATATAACAGTGAACCAATTGTGTAGTTGGCCTATTGGCTATAGTTACACTGTCAAGCAGTTCAATGAGCGGTTTAATATGCATTATGCCCAGTGGGTCTTTCATGTTTTTATTGGGGGGGACAAATACCCTTGTTCTAAATATTGAGGGGGAACACGTCACCTGCATATCCCCCCACTCCCCCACAAAACTACGCCTATGGAACCTGCAGTCTGTTGTTATCCACTCTTGCAATAGAAAAGTCGGTGGAAGAGTGGAACATATTTTCCATTGAGAAAAGCCTTTGCTCTTCTAATAAATTCTAATAAACCCGATGCTATATTGTGTTATCTCTAGGCATTTTCGACTTGATTTGATTCCAGGTCGCCTACATCACACCTAAACCACGCCTGTAGCTAAACTACGATGCTGATTAGCAACACACTGGGTTTACCGGCCTGAATCAACTCGATTTACAGGCTCTCCAGACTGATTCTCTTGAACCTGAAAGCTTGAATTCTAATTCTTATAAATAATTATTGATATAGCATAATAATAATAGCCTTGATCCTGATCTCACGAGACAATTATTATTATGCTATATCAATAATCATTTGAATTAAATTATGTATAAATGTAAGCACACTATTCTCATTAATGTTGACCTCTGCATGTATTAATATGTATAAATTACAGAAAAAGCTAAGAAAATTATATTATTGAATACAATATATTGCACTGTGGATTCTCATTTATAATGCCACTAAATATGGGATATATTACAATATTTCCAAAACTGTAAACAGTTGTGGCTGCAAAACAATGTTATTAATGATCATTAATTTAATTTAGTTTAATTAATTTAGTTTCAAAAGCAAATGTTTTACTGAATGTAGCAATATAGTGATTTTCACATACTATGATATAAAATATCAAAACTATTTAACACATTATTACATTTTCACATAAAACTATAAACCTCAATGCTCGAAATATTATTAACATTTACATATGAAGCCTTTTCATCTTATATTGTGCCAAGACAAGCTCACATTAATAAACAACACAGAGATTAAGCCAATAAAACAGTGTTTATCCACAACCAATGTATATATTGTTTTCATCACACACCCTCGCGCGCACACACACAAACACACACACACACACACACACGCACACGCACATACACACACAAGTAAGCAAGCTATTTATTTTCTTTCAGCCATCTTCACATTGCTGCAGCCACAATTTATTAGGTTATATGACTCATCAACAGTAGAGAACTGTGTGAGTGCACACGTGAGCATGTAGCCTTGCAGCTTTCAGTGTGTCTGTTACAAGTGAGTCACAATCCCATTTTACATGAATAGAGATTAAACATGCCATTTATTTTATGCATTAATTCTGTTTTGATGACCTGGGAAATAACAACGTCTGACTCTATTTCTGTCTCGCCACTAACCACATCGTCTTTGTGTCTATATGTTTATTTTCTTTATTTTCTTCTCTCGCACATTGCAAGCCCTGAGTCTCGTTCTGTTTCCAGACTCTCTCTCTCTCTCTCTCTCTCTCTCTCTCTCTCTCTCTCTCTCTCTCTCTCTCTCTCTCTGTTTAATAGGTGTGTTCCAAGTAATCAGTAATTCAGTTTCCTGGTTCATTGTTTATTGTTTGCGTTTTTTTATTAAATGAAATGACACCATTGCCTACTGGTGAGATATTATTTTTCAGTTAAAGATTTCCTAGAATTCATAGAACACCAAAACATTTCTATGGAAGTGTTATGGACAGTTACATTTTATGATGTTCACAAAAGAGAACATTTGTGAGATGCAGACCAAATGAAAAGATGCTGAAGGAATGCTTGATGCCATCTGTCAAGCATTGTGGAGGCAATTTCATGGTCTGGGAGTGCTTAGTTGGTGGTAAAGTGGGACATTTGTACATATTGGAAGGCTATCATTGCATACCATGTGGACAGATGTGCTAACATAATGAAAACAGGCTTTCATCGTGATCAATATCATGCCCCTTTTCACATGTTAACACATTTGCTTGAGTTCTCAATGCAAGTTGACTAAGCACATTATTTAATGAATGAAGGTTATACCTTCCATAGTTAGTACAACATTGCAGCCATACCTGCCCGCTAACCAGCCATATATATCCATAAGAATGTTTTACTTCATGAATGAAGGGATACGGCATGAAATCACAGCCTTCATGGCTACAGGAAGATTATAAAGCAGATTAGGTGGCTAGCTGCTAGCATCATAACACAATTAGTGATATTCAGTTAAACAAGAAATGTTCAAGTTAAACAAAGACACATACTATCTTTGTTATTATCACGGACATAAAGTCAAAAGTTTTTCATTTACAGTTCACGGTCCCCTTTGAAAGGCCCAGTACGTCTCCAAATCACATCGACATAACTAAGTTTACATGGAATGACTCCTTTACAATTATAAACTTGTATTAGCTAACACAATGTTCTATTGGAACATATGAGTGATGGTTGCTGAAAATGGGCTTCTGTCTATGTAGATATTTCATAAACAATCTGCGATTTCCAGCTACTGTACAATAGTCAATTTCAACATTAATATCTAAACTGTATTTCTGTTACAAGTATGTATATGTGGACAAAGGATATTGAGAGACATGCTTTAATAAAATCAGTTTTTATCAATAAAAATATTTACCTGGATATTAATGATTGCCACCATTTTCTACTTGATTTTCAGTTCCTCGTGGCTGTAAATTTCAAATGGACAGAAATTCCCTGCTACCTCTTTAATTTCTTTCCCTCTTCGCTAGGAGTCACTTCCTCATAACTATGGACCATCAAGAGATTTGGGTCCAGTTAGATGGGATGTCACCGCTCACTCCACTACGTCATTTGTTCCATGTCGTTCCCTGGCAACAGCAGTTGTGTTCCGGCAATGACACATTTGAAGCAAAAATCTCCCTATTTTTACATAATTGTTTCTTTAACATCCTTATCAGAACTGTGATGTTAGGTGATTCTGATTCACATAATGAGTCCATATTTAGCTCATGTGAGTCAAGTCTGGGTCTCCAGTCAGACTGAAGTCATGAATGTATGTCATGTAATGTATGGCTTGTGACTTTATGTGTGAGTATGGGGAAATCACATTTTCAGTAGCTTCAAATTCCAAGGCTAGTTACTGTATATATAGCACATCACATCCCAAATATTTAAAGTGTAACTGCACCCTAAAATGTGTTTATTGAGCTGTAAATGAGGAAATAGGACTGATCTGTTATGAGACACATCAATGCTTGTGTTAATGTTAACACAATTCCAGTTTTTAATAAAAATCAACATTATATGGGCTGAAAACAGAACTACACGTCATATCTGTAAAAATCACCCCAGTTGGCCCCATTACCTGTTTTCATCGATACATTTAATACGCTTATGTCATCAAATTCAAATGTTAATGTTAATGTTAATGGGGGTCCCCCCTCTCAGCCCCTCCCCTCCCCTGACTCAACACCTTAGACATGCCTTTATTATTTTGCTGGTCCTAGCAAACTTAGGGTAGACTAATTGAACCAACCTGTCCAATCATCTGGTTTGAGAGGCTGCAATGTTTTCACTTTGGCTGATTGTTGACTCTTAAGGTACATTAATGAGGATTCAATTCTAAAATGAGTTACTGGCTACTAAAGTTGTCATTTTTGGAAGCGGCTAGGCATTGTAGTTATAGTAAAAGTAATATAGTAATGTAATGAGTATAGTAACTAATTACTTTTAATACCCAGTAATAAGTAAAGTAATTACTTTTTAAATTAGTAATAAGTAAATAGTAACTTATTACTATTCTTGAATAAGTTGCCGAAAACTTCCCAGGACTGAGTGGGCATGTCCCAACTGCAGTATAACACAACTGTTTGGCTGTATACAGGATTTGGCCATTTCTAATACAATCTATATTATTTAATAACTTTATATGATGCAGACTTTTAGACCATAAACATGTTAAATAACTGTATACTCCATTATGAATAGAAATGTTGGGTTATAATTAGTGTGATATTATTTCCAGTATTTTCTTGTATATGAGGCTTGAAGTAATAAAATACCCAACTTCCAGTAGGCTACATCCAGTATTCCACACCTGGCAGTATATTGTGGGTGCTATCATTATGTGAATGCCATTAAAGTAATTATTGGAGAAGCATCATTAATTGATGAGTTCCACAAGTGACCTGATTCCCCAGTGTTAAATGAACCCAGCCGGAGAATATGGCAGCTAGTAACCAGTAGGTTAATGCTGTGATCAGTGAGCAAGCGTTGTGGTGGTGGCAACTGTCTAATCCACCATTGTTACTAAATGACTACTGTAACAATAGAGTGCATTCATTTTCTGCTGGGCCCTGTATTTGGAATAGGTTACTGTGTGTGTGTGTGTGTGTGCGTGTGCGTGTGCGTGTGTGTTTACACCAGTCGGATGGTCCAGTACATATGGACTACGCATGAGAGATGAAATGAAGAGTATACGGTTAATATATAATATTATACAGTTATAACCAAAGTACCAGATCTGTGTGTGTGCTTCAGTGTGTGCTAAAGTGTATATGGTTCTCTGTCCATGTGTATGGTTCTGTCAAAGTACTGTGTGACGTTATATTGTCAGATGCTAGTATGCTTGTCAGGGAAACTGGCCCTTGATGGCACCATGCACTATGCTATGACGTCCTCTCATTGACAGCCATTGCGGTTAACCTCCTTCACCTGACCATGTTGAAGAACGACTCAAATATAAAGGGAGGAACTCACATTTATTTGATTCTTTATTTCATAATTAGTTTGGAGGGTTTAGTTGCTAAAATCAGTTATGCTATGCGCTGGCTCTTAGAGCCTATGAGTGCTGTGAAGTGTGGGAATAGACCACCGCTAGTCACTCTAAACACACTTAAATCAAGCTCTCTGAGGTTAAAACAAAACTAGATTTGCAATGCTGGTTTTAACCACAAGGGCAATACACAAAAATAATTGGCCCACAACCCAGTTTTAAGTAGCATCCAATTTCTTGTCGAATTTTGGAATTTCCCCAGAGATATTATAATCATTTCACAAAGGGCTGCTCCATTCTCTACTTTTTATCGCAGCCTTCTCTAACACCCACAGAGTCAGCTACTGTATGTAGGAATGCCGCCTAAAGACGCAATATTATGGAATAAGGGGACTTTCGAACCTGAGCTTCCACACTCCAATCCTGGAGTGTGGAAGCGCATTTTAGCTACTTTTGGACCATTGAAATCTTGTACGCATGAAATCAAGAGGTGTCGGTCTACTTCCAAGTGAACTCTGGTGGTTCACTAGCTGAGATCCAAACATACTAAAGGGAGCAAAGCAAAAAGTGCTAGAAACAAAGCCTGTGACATGCTACTAAATGGTTGTGGCTCGTTCCATAGTGTGATGTCCCAGATGTCATATTCGGAATATGCTGTTTATCCAAATATGATAAACATATAGGAAGCTGTGCGTTTCCCACTGCTTTTCTGTCCAAGAGACGAGACACCCTTTCGACAGTGTGACATTTGTTAAAAATGTTTTGTTAGTTTTACATGCATGTTTAGGTCTATACATAGACATTTGTGTGCTTATATATGTTATTATTTTATTAATATATGTACTAATTTACAGTCTGAGTCCAAAGGTTCTATCATCTCGTCATTCCATCCGTTTGGTGCGAAAGATGACATAACTTGAAGCAGTTTTTAAATAGCAAGGGCTGTGATTGGCCAAATTTTGCATGTGACCCCTTAAACTATTTGGTTGAATCCTGGGAATAAAGCAAGTGACGTTTAGACCCATAGTAGTCTTTCGCAGACTGTATGTATGTCTATAAGACGCCAATGACCTATCATGAAATTTAAAAAGTTTGTTAGATGTACCCAGACCGATATTTCTCAACTACACAGGTAAGTCGAAGTGTGCTTTTTCTGATTCGCAAAACGTTATTCGTGTCGCTATGATCATAATATATTTTTGTCAAACATGCTGAAATTTGCAGGCAGATACGATGTCTTGAACAAAGCAAAGGCACTCTTTCCGATGGTCCATATTATGAAACAAAAAAATGTTTTTACATGTGTTGCGTGCACAAGTGATATTTGCACACGCAAATATGAGATATGGGTTTTAATCGGGTTGACTTTGAAAAATGCTTACATTTGGGCAATGATTGTTAGATTACATTGATAGCCAAGAGGCTTGGTGATCCGGGCATGTATAATAAAGGCAATCACACATGTATTTTTACAAATGGCTTAAATCGAAGCGCGTGTGGGGGGGGTGTACCCCAACTCTCGGGCGTGCTGTTCCTAAGAGGTTTTAATTCACTTTTTTTTAACATGGTAGACACAATGTTGCTTAACAGATTAATTACAGAATTCAGTTGACTAGGCCAAATAGGTTGCTTCAGGATAGGCACCATTGTTACATGAATGCCCTACAGTTACTTAATTCAATAGCAGCAATTTCAGCCATGTTGTACATGTACTTCCCCTTTTTCTGACAGGACCATCTGCCACTGACCACACCAAATATTCAAAATTCAGGTGTGAATTGCCTTTATTTCCTGGCTTAATGGCACTTTATTAGGGCACATTATACTTCTAAAGTAGGTTAAAATCCAGCAGTGGCCTCTTTAAAACCCTGTAAGACCCGAGGTGATAAATATACGTCACTTAGCTCTCCAATATGCACATTTATAAATGTTTCTTTAAACAAAAACACACATTTAATACCAATGGCAAGACAATATAACCTATTGACTATGTAAATGTAGTCTTAAAAATAAAAATGTGCAAATGTGTTTTGGAGTGCTAAATTATGTTTTCTTTGGACTAAATTGGGTCTTCCAGGGTTAAACAATGACACCACTAGTAAGCCTTATATTACAGTCAGTCCAGCACATGTTAAAATCTTGTTTTATGGTGGTCTGAGAGTCATTCGGGATTCTAGAAATTCTGGAAAGACTTTTGTTTTCAACCTAAATATGCGTGACGGACAAACACTGACTGTTGTTACCAGGACACACACGCACACACACGCACACACACACGCACACACACACACACACACACACACACACACACACAGACTTTGCAGAGGGAGGAAACTTAACTAGGGAAAAATCATAAAGGTAACAGTCACATGCCCAAAACAAAAAAGTTGGCATGTCACTTTAAAAACAATGTGTTCCTTACACCTCTTCTCGGTATTCAAGCTTCAGAATGTTTGGCATGTCTATCCTGTGACTCAGCAACATTTTACAAAAATTTAAAAACATGTGAGACTTTGACCTTTTTTGTGTGATCCATTGAACAACTTAAGATCAAATTAATTTCTGAGAACCAGACATATCTTATTGTCATACTTTTGTTATGAATATCCTTGACCTGACCCAAAAAGGAAACAAGTTTCCACATTTTCGACATCAGGATCGGCCTGTTCCCAAATTCCTTGGGGCTACATCATTACAAACTAAAATGCTAAATGTGAATTTTAACCAGGTTAAAAAATAAACACAAAAAAAACACATTTCCCCATTCTTTGCTGCACTCCCAAATACCTAACCAGAACGCACTGCCCATGAACAGGGAATTACAGTATCTCTATATCTCCCTCCACCACATTTCTTATTCAAGGTTGTGTCTCTCTACTCTATCACAAATATGCCTCACACAGAGAAAATCAGCTAAACGTATACAAATATCCTGTATGGATAATTGAACAGTTGTGGACTCAAATGCCACTACGGCTTATAGCGCACCAACACCTATCAACCATTTAGGTTGGCAGGTTAGGCAGTCATCGATTATACTGTAGGTCAGGCCTGGCCAACCCGCGGCTCTTTGCCAGGTTTCATGCGGCTCTTACGTTCATATAGAAGTTTGTGTTTTTTATGTTCGTGTTCGCTTCTGGAGTTCAAGACGGTATTTTCATCAAACGCGCATGTGCGTGAGATGAAAATACCACGAAGTTTCCCAGTAGGGGCAAGATCATTTGAGTAAACCATTTGTGTCAAGTTCACGCTCAAAATAGCAAGGAAAAAATGCACAGCGAAACGAAAATATGAAGATGAATACAGGACGTGTGTGTGTGTGTGTGTGTGTGTGTGTGAGGAAGGGATGGGGTGATGTTCATGTGTGCACATGTGTATGATGTGGCTCTTTGCGGTAACACAGTATAAATGTGGCTCTTAGTCTCTGACTGGTTGGCCACCCCTGCTGTAGGTAGTCTAGCTATTGTCATTTAGGTACAAAATAATTGTTAAATTATTTTGGGAAAAGACACAACAATGTACAAGATCTGAAATACTATATACATACACAATGTGATTATTTCTGCAATTGAATGGCAACATGTATGAATGACACAAAGGTAGTTTAATTGTAAGTTAATGGAAAGGAATGATTGTTGATGATGACTGCTTAAGCTAGTAGCCTATATTACACAAAGAACTACAAGAAACAACTTTCAACAGCCAGTATCCGGGGCAACTGGACGAAGGACATACACGTGTAATTATTATGTGTGTGAAATGTGTTATGTTATATTTTTACATTTAAAAAATGAAACGATCGTCCCAGATGTCAAATCCTTCGCACTCTCTCATGTAGTCATGTTAAATACAATCGAGACTCTGCACACTTTGTTTTGCACACCATTTCAATTGTGTTTTGTATTTGAGCAGACGGAAGCCGCGTGTTGGCTGCGGCTTCCGTCAAAAATAGACACGGCGCCTATGTTTAGCGAAGCAAAGCGGAGAGCCGCTTCTGGGCCGCATCAACAAGTATTTTTAAAAAGCACCTACCCTTTCAGTTTAATTTTCAATGGACGCCTCCCCAGATGGTTGTGTGTAACAAAACCATACGGCAAGCCACACCACACAATCACAGCCTCGATAATGTGTGTTCAATTTGGGGGTCGGAGCTTTGAGGGAGCACCCTATGGCAAATGGAGAGGTTTGTTTTGATTGAGTTCAGATATCAACAATATTTCTCTAATATTGCCTGCAGCTACATTCCTTTCCATTATCAATGATGATTGTGCCTTGTGTGGAATCTGACCCAGCTTGTTTTGTGTTAATGCATATGACGTAAAAGAAAGGTGCAGGCAAACTATACTAACTGAAGTCCATTCCTTCCTACCGAAACCTCCTGCGGGAAAACTGAAAGTGAGTAAGCACAATCCGAATCCTATTGCAGCTGTGTTGTTGACGTGCTGTTGTATACCGGTGCTTATTATGGCGGGCCGCCACTGACATGATCAAATGTCACATACACAAAAGCAGTTTAATGATCGCAGAAAGGTAAATATGACGAGAATACGCAATGCAAACTAGCTTGCGTGTGCATGTGTGCTGAGTATCCGGCAAGGTGTGCACGGGTGATTAGAGCCACAGTGGTCAAATGGAAATCCCGTGTCAAGCGCTGACGTCTGTTGGCGACTTAGGTTACAGCTTAACAGGGCTTGACGGCTAGTGCTGCTCTAATGTTCTATATTTGTATGGCATGCACACGCCTGTGCACCATGACGTATCCCTCCTCTCTCTCTTCAGCTCACTTCCCACACTGTCTTTCTCATCTATCTATGTCTATCCCATCATGGAGCTCCACCTCCAAATCTCCTAGCTCCGGTTCATAGCAGCTGTGTAGTAAAGCCATAATAACTTAATTTAAAGTGAGTAAATAGGACTCTGGTGCTAATGCGGGGAACACTTTATTGCTTTCTGACGTCAGTGTAAATAAAGGTTGGGTCTCTTGGCCTCTCCTGCAATCGCTCACTTCAATGGCCTGTGTCTACAGTAGCCCGCCCTACCTTGGAAAACCTTAGGAGGGTTGAACCCAAGGTTTACACATCCGGGTGTTGCTGTCGGACCTGATGGGGTAGTGACGTTTGTTTGGTTTCTAGTGCTGCGGGCTTGGGTGGTCATTTGCTGCAGGGTTGTAAAGTATGTCTCTGGCTTAAGGTTTTCAACTGTAAATACATGATTGGTTGTCCTGTGATCTATCATAATTTTGTTTTTTGGCACTGAAGAACCAGTAATTGTCTGAATTGTTTTAGTCTTCTGTAACAACCTTTGGTCTTTCGTAATATTAACTTGTTACCTTATTGCCTCTTAACTCTGTCTTGATTAACTCAAATGTCAAGTTTGTTCGACTTACAGAGTCATGAACATTTGAATAAATATTATGTTTTATGCAAAGTTTAGGAAACCTAGCACAATTACAGATTTTGAAGAAATTGGAATGTGTCCTCTGGAAATAATCAGCACGGTGGTGACAGCTTAGTATGCATTCTGAAGGAGGTTTTTATCTCATGGCCTTTATTCAGGGTTTCACTCATTCCTCTCTGCTTTGTAGATGTCTCCAAAAGGAGACCTTTAAGGGCTTCCATCACCCATTTCCACGTACAACCTTTTGCCCTATTGTCTTTGTACCGCAACAATGATTTGTGCTGCAATTCTATTCACCATGTGATTCCTCTATCATTTACTCGAAGTCTCTGAAGGTCACCGGAGCCATAAAGAGATTGGCTAATGACAGGGAAATGAAAGTGAGCTTAACATGAGATAAAGATGGACCTTGAAAAGAAGAAAAATAATATGCTCATTCTTCATTTTTATATGTAGATGTCAGAACGAATTAATGCAATTGTACGTTGTTTTTCTCCTTTTGCATTAAGTGGCAAATTTGGGCACAAAAACCATACGAAATACACAGTAGGGAGAAGTTAACGGTAGAAATCAGATGTTAGAAACAAACGTGTAAACGTTGTTTACAAAATAACGGATGTCAAAATTACATAATCTTTTGATTTGGCATAAAAATAACATCCCATGAGACCTGTGCTAATTATCAGGCACGTTTTCTTCATTATCTGCTGGGTGGTATTTTCGTGCATTCTTTGTCACAGAATGCTTGGTATGTCTGGAGACAGGATGTCAGCATAAGATAGCAGTATCAACAGAAGAGAAGAAAGTATAGGGAACAGGTTTAGTTTGAATAGAAACAGAAATGAGGATAAGAGTGGAAATAATACATTGTAAGCCCTATTCATGTTCATCACTGTTTGAACTTATTGCAGGCATTGTGCACATTAGCATTCTAACATATGAACTGAGCTGGAGAGGAAATGTGAGGTTCTGGCTCTCGCAATCGAGGAGTGTACCTTTTAAGTTGTCTTTTAGTACTTTACAACAACAGTTTTTAAGTACGACCCCAACTTAATTACTTTCTTTTTATAGTACTTTAATTACTATGGACACAAAGCATTTAAGCACAATACATTTATTAGGGTGAATTTAGTGTAGGAATGCGATGAGCAGAAAGCTTTGAAGCAGTTCAGAGAATTTTTATTCCTTGAAATACTGCCTTGCCCTCTGGTGACAAAATGGTTACTACTCACAGGACTTTCTCCTCATTTATAAATGCACACGTGCGCACGCACGCACGCGCACACACACACACACACACTGAGAGAGTGAATATTGCTGGGATAGTCTGTGTTTACATATGTGTAGAGGGCAGAGACCGACACTTTAGAGAGTGAAGCCAGTGGAATGGCGCTGTCTGTTCTAGCCATTCAAAGGTTAATCCACCTATCAAATACTAGAAAAGGTCACAGTATGTGGTCACGCTTCATGCATGTCATCCTCAGTGGGATCTGTATAACGTATGAGTCAGATTACGGATTTACCTATACCTTCTTACGATTTACATGAGTAATGATTGCAACCAAATTGTGGTTGAAAACAATTTGTAAATAAGTATTTGGGTGGGGCCCTATTTAAGTGAGGGGCAGTGTAAATAGTGACTAAAGTACAGCACTAGATAATTCACTCTATTATAGTATAGTTCTCTACAGCCTGAACTACCCCAAGAAGCCCATATGTCCTCCCTAAATCACTGTTTGGACAGACAACTGTATTTTAAGTTCCATGTGACTACTGGGAGAGCTAGAGAGGCATGCACTCAGCACTAAGGAAACATGGCTTTCAACCACAGGGTAATTCCAGACACAAAGTAATGAGTGCACATTTTAGTATATCAAGTATAAAAATAATGTAAATACAGACATTTATTAATCTGTACATTATTAGTCTGTGACGACTAATATTATACAGATTAATAAATGTACAGACTATTTTGCCAATGCCAAAGTATTACGTAGTGCGGCTTTAACCAACGAGAGTGCAAACGGAACCGACGGCAAGCAGCCAAACCCCATTTTGTCAGTTCAGTGGGTTCACAGTGGCCTTTTCGCTCAGCTGTGTATGGGAAACTAATCACAAAGCCTCACAGTTCCGTCCAATCTGTTTAGCTTCTCTGTTAGAACAATCAAAAGAGAGAGAGAGGGGGAAAAAACGGTCTGGACTTCCTGATATGGGGTTTCCCAGGGAAACAGCTTGAGTCAGTTTCTGGGCTATGACATCATCCCCCGGCACACAGTGTTTTGATTCTGCCAAAGGAGAAGAAGTAGAACTACGGTTGGGGCCATGGGAAAACCCCACCACCTTTATCCGTCTCTGCATGCAAATCAACTGTAAACAGTATTGTGTAGGGTGCTGGACAAAACAGAACTGAATCTGCACGGAAGAGATGACAAAATGCACACACAAGGATGTTCCACCGCTCTGCAAATGGTTTGCTAATGCCCCCCCCACTTCCCACACACAGACACTCAGAGGAAACCCAAGGAGGCTATATGATAAAGATTAGGACCCCTGGCCTTGCAAGACTTTCTTGTCTCAAAACCTGCAGAGGTGGAACCATCTGAAGGTGCATTTCATGTGAACTTGGTCTCAGGTAGGTTGACTTGATGCCCTCCTGCTCTTATAAGCTTCTCTGCAAAACAGATGGGTTGATGGACAAAAGTAAAGGGCACAATGAGAAAGCACACAGCGTTCTGTGGAAACAAGCCGCTGCAGACATTCTTTAATTAGACTGGGAAAAGTATCAAGGGGGGAAAGGAGCATGGCTTTCCTGACATCAGTGCAATATGTTATCTCAGTCGTTTCCCACGTGAATACATGTGTGTGCAAGCCCCCTCCATCAACCCCTACCTCTATGCTATCCCACCCCCAACCTCCGTGGGAAGGCATCACGGACGGTGGCTCCTTCCAGGTCCAACGCATTCCTGGCTAGTTAATCACACACAAGCTACTTCTCTGCCCTCTCTCTCCCCCACTGTCTCCCACTGTGAAGTCAGTATACATTAGATGATCACTAATCACATTGCTATCTATTCATATATATGAGAGAGAGAGAGAGAGAGAGAGAGAGAGCGAGAGAGAGAGAGAAATAATGTTTTTCTTTTCTTTTTGGGTGCACAGTCCACATTTCTATGACCATTTAACATGAATATTATGTTTAACACAAGGAACACTCCCCTTTGTGTCTGGGATTGCCATTTAGGTTGAAAATAGTGACATAGAAGTGTTGTTGTTTTGGTTTGAAACTGAACACAAAGCCCATGCCCCCCCCCCCCCCCCCCCAAACTTCTGAGTGGCTCACATTCCAATCCTCCCCTCCCCCTACAACCAACACAGTTGCATATCTAACATCTATCTGCAACTACTTGATTACTCAAACCCTCATAACTATACATTCTGCCTGCAGAGACCAGCGTTAGCTACATGACAGCCATACGTCTTGTTAAGTGTGACTCTAACACGCGTTTCTTATTGGTCCAGCGTGTATTATTTGTCATGTGTATAAGTCAGCATGAAGACATACGAAGGAAGGAAGTAAAGTACGGAAGCTACAGGGTCAAAGGCTCGGCCAAAGGACAAAAGCCACAAACAAACCTTTATAGTAGAACATTTAATTGAGACAAGTGGGGATCATTTCCTGGCCCAGCAGCTCTGAGTGGTCCGGGGCAGGTATGCCAATGACCTCTGACCCCAAACCAAACCTGCACTAACATGCTGACCCATGGCGACCCCTCAGAGGAAAGCTTTCCCACAAAGCTCTCTGTTTGATGTCCCTGGTAGCTGATCCCATGGGCCCCCACTGGTAAAGACCTCTGAGAAGGGCCTGGAGGTAAGGGCGGGGGTGGGTGGGGATACCTTTTCTTTTTTCCTCTGTGGAGCTCCTAAAAATAATACATTTGCTTTGCCTAATTACCCCCCCACACACACACACACACACACACGCACACACACACACAAAACCAAGCAGCCACCCACCTAGCATTCACAGCACATACAAGCGTCCTCCATGACAGGCTAGTGTGTTTGTGTTCCTATGTTGTCAATGTGCAGCCTGTATACGTATGTACAGTACTGTACTGTGTGTGTGTCTGTGGAAGCCTAGGTGGCTAATGGCTGCCAGCCGTAGTGTTCTTCTCACACATACATATCCATGGTTAGGTTAAACTGTTTAAATAGCATGCTGATCACTATTAATGGTATCAAAAACATTGAAAGAACATTTTAAATATTTTCTTTGTAAATGGTGACCAGTGGTCACAGTGCAATACAATGGGTCCCTGTTTATTACCTGTTACACCAATCAATGAATTCCTGTGCGTTAAGCCTGAACTAATAACTATTGATAGCACTCAGCACCTCTTTGTCTAGCATGCCATTCAACATAAGTGACATGGGCAGTCTTTGTTTGTCTGGCCAGGAGCATGGGCTGCTTCTCCTGCTGTGCTGCAGGACAGTATTATGGCCCCTCTATAATTGCAGGGTAATCTTTGTCAATCACAGTCAAGGCAAATACAAGGCTGTTAGACACCTGGCTTCTCTCCATTTTCTGCAGACCCCCAATGCTTGTCAAATGTAAGTGATGGGGGCTGGGGAAGCATGATAACAATAGAGAGTCCGAATTAAAGATGAAATCCACCAAGCCAACAGCAGCCTAGCCACTGCTGGGAGGTGAACGGTGGAGGTCGTTGGCCATCTTTGGTGGGCCATTCAACATGTTTCGACATCCTCTAAGGCAGTAAAAGCTTATTTTTATTACCGTTTAATTTGAAACCATAGTTGCATATGGGCGGGAGCTGTGGCGCACGCATGTCTTGCCATCGTTGAAGATTATTTGTACATTATAGTGTCTTTGAATCTCAACTATAAACATTTAGCCTGCTGTTATCGAGTCAAAATTGCAGATAGCATTAGTCATTAATAGTGTAGGCCTACTTATCCTTAGATGGCAGCAACCTCCTCTGTGTTTGCATATTATATTTGTCTTTTAAAATAGTATATTGCACATACAAGTTGGATTAGTTCAAGTGTAACTGCACTGTAAACAAAGTCATAGGATTGATCTGTGATGAGACGCATCAATGCTGATGTTATTATTGACAAATTTCTGTTCTTATAAAAATCTGCATTTTATGGTTAAAATAAAACAGAACTACACGTCATAGTTATTAAAATTCACCCCAGGACCTGGCTGGTTTTCACCGGTACACTTAGTACGCTCATTTGTCATCAAATTTAAATGTTAACATTAATGTTAATGGTGGTCCCCCTCTCAGCCCCTCCCCTCGCTCAGCTCCTTGATGCATTTTTCAAAGTTGTAGTGGGTGGATCAGGCTCAGCGCTGGGGTGCAGTTACACTTTAAACCTTGCTTGTGATGCTAGCTTCTTATAAATCTGTTTTGTTTGGCTGTTCACAACCATCCTCCCTTCTGTTATAAGTCTCTGTTAACATCACCTACATTTTTTTCCTACTGCTTACAGAATGGCAGCAGGTGATTGCCTGTCCCCTAATGATTTATGGATGAAGTGTTATCAGTGTGAACAGCTTTTATTCTGTATATCCACTGAACAGAAAGAGAGAAAGTGAGATTCCTGCAAAGCTCAGTTGTAGTACAAATTCTATTTCAGGCTAGAATTCAAAGTAAAAATGTTGATTTCACAGCTTTGTTTCTGAGGGTGGTGTCAGGGTTTATAGAAAGTTCACAATGATGACAAGGCTTGTAAAGGAAGGTATACTGCGCAACATCTATTGAAATAAAATATTTCACAAAACAGATATTGCCATATCTGAATTTAACAGTGTCTATAAACATTATATAAAATGTGTGTGTGTTTACATGTCTTGGCTGTGAATCATTTGCTGCCCCTTCATTGCTTAGAGCTTTAAAATATCTCAATAAACCAGCCATACAGTGACTATACTTATTATCTTAGTGCCATACTGTATAGTGGACATATAATCTACCTGTTGTTGTGGACACAGTAAGTATAAGTAGCCCATGTATTTGAAGACATTCCAAATAAGAAAAAAATTAGTTGCCAAAACAAATCTTTGGTTGTTTGCTGCTCAGAAATCGTCATACTGGGCTTTTAAGAACAATTTTTCCCGACATTAATATTGAGCAATGTCCTTGTTAAAGTGATGAAACCTTCCTGTAGCTGGTTTGTATTTCCCCAGAAAGAAGAAGTAATTTGACGAATTCAACCTATTATGTAAGTACATCCCTAAGAACAACTTTGAATTCACAAATACACCTGCAGGGCTAATATTTCTTTGAAAAAACAAACAAAACTATAAATGTATAAACACTAAATGTATGGGACAACTACAGTATGTGGGCATCGTACACCCACCATCCACACACACTATTACCACTACTGATATTCTGTTTCGTATAATCACAACAATAACATTAAAGATGTATTCGTACATTTTGACTTGTATTTCAATATTTAGTTACAATCTTAAATAAAAAATCAACACTTCCGTTCACTAACAATTGAGTTTTAATTTGACAGGTCACTTTTTACTGCTGAATGTTTTATTACTGTGTCTCTATTAGACCATCCTCAACAAGTACAGGATCATTCCTTATAGGCCTCCATGTGAAAACGCAGATAAAGCAGATCCTTCCCACTGGTAAACCTAAACCTTCTCCCTCTGGAGTTTAAAAGCAGAGCAGCTGATGCTGACGACTAATAAAAGACAGTTACAGCTGTAGCCCGTTTGACAGGTTGTACTGTTGGGCTGCTGTCATTGGATCCCTGCTGATCATGCAGGACGAGCTATCTGGGGCCTTTGAGAGGTGCGGCCATCGCTGTAGCCCCACCATTACCCAGACCTCCGGTCACTGTCATTTTCAGCAAACTCAATGCAGCCAAGGACTGAGAAAACTAGATCTCTACTTAAAGTAGAGATCTAGGTGTTTTATACATTCCTATTATTGTTTTGAGAAATGTTAACCAAGATTTGTGAATGGGAGCAGGATGGGTTAGAATTATTGAATTATGTTCAACATAATACCTTTAAAGACAGGCGTATGCTAAATTGTGTATAGCAAGAATATGGACTTAATTCAGGAAGACCACTAACTAAACAATATTCGTTTTTGAGTTAATTGATTAATAACTTTGACAACCAATGTTCTAGACTTTTCTTTTAAAAGCCTCAAGACGCACTGTAAAAATGTCGCCATTGTTAGCAAGTGAGAACATTTTGGCACCATTGTGTGTATCAGTTTGCTGTTTTTGGTTCATTTTATTATATTTTTAGTGCCTGTTATAATGTGCAGCTTCTGAGACTAATCCTGGATAAGTATTTTAAGTGCAGTGCTAAGTGAGGATGCTGACACATTTGGAAATACTGTGTATGTACTGCAGATTTTGTAGCCAAACCCACTAGAATGCTTGTGTATATAAAGAATTTTCTAACAGCTTTAGAGGTTTGACAACGAGCTGTGGGTTTATTAGAGGATTGCTGGAAATAAAACAGACAACATTAACCAAATAGCATACATATGTATTTAAATCTTAATTAGTAGCTGTTCTTGTTTGTAAAATATACAATCAGCTATTTAAAATCCATTCAGGAATGTTGTCCATGTGTGAATACTCCACCTTATTCCATACATATACTAGGGAGAGGCATATTATTCAAGATGCCTCTGCCTCAAGCCATGATTATTATCATATGGATTACAAAGGGAACAGCTATGTGAAAAGAAAACATTATTTTCATGATACAGATAAATACAGTTGACGTCAATGCCTTGTAACTGACTTGTTTAACAACAGGCAATTAACGTGTAAAAACTACAGGAGTCATGCATTGTTAATGTTCGCCCTGAGAGTCACAAAATAAACTAAGATATTCTTTTTTTTTTTTGGCCTATTAGGCCTATTTAATTTTTGTATTTGTGTTGGATTATGGATATTGATATGCATTAAGAGATTTACTTATTTTGTATTACAGAAGTTGTGATATAATTTGGCCAAGGTGAAAAATAATACATAACATTAGGCTAAACAGACATAGGGCATTCTAGGACAGAGAGAGAGAGAGAGAGAGAGAGAGAGAGAGAGAGAGAGAGAGAGAGAGAGAGAGAGAGAGAGAGAGAGAG
>JAODUH010046253.1:0-10480 GCA_027564835.1 Typhlichthys subterraneus
ATATATACATACATACGTCACACACACACACACACACTGTAGAGAGAAAATATACCCACCCACACATTTATGGACTCACTCACTCATTCACAGAGAAGAGGTGTACAGAGACTAGAGACACACATGCACCAGAGCCATGGAAATAACAGAGTTACGACAACGGAAGTGCAACATTTTCAACGGTTAAATAGTTCATGGAGAAGCCAAACCTATAGCAAAATAATTCCAGGAAGTGCTTGGTGCTTGAATCAATCAATCAATCAATCAATATATCTATCTATCTATACACACACATATATACACACACACACAGATATATAACATCATTTTTTGGTAATTGTTTGGTAATTAGTAATCAATAAATGCACCGATTTACATTTCAAATATAATTTATAGGGTAATTTTAATATTAACTATAATATAATAATAATAACTTCCGGGAAGTACTTTGAGGCTCCGTTGCTGTGAAAAAAACGAGATGACGCAACTCTCTGTTTACATGACTCTGACATGCACATATTCAAAAAGACCCCCTGCCCCGACACACACACAGATGCACAGAACATAGACTTTATCTGTATATGTGAGAACTGTCTAATAGCCAGCAGGCAGGAAAATGTCACCAGCACCCAAAGACTGTACAACAATGTCAAAATTTGTTTGGACCCCAGAGCAAAAAAAAGTAACAAATTAAAAATACAAATTGTTTTGATTATGCTGTTTCTACCGTTTAATAAAACCAGCAGGTGTATTGATGTCAGATTGGGCCAGTTATGGGGAAATGCTGACGTTACATCCATTTATAAAAGGATAGCATACAATAACATACCGCTACTGTATAAAATCACCAGATTAAAGACTATTGGCTAGAAACAAGGACATTTCTTTGATACATATTTTCTTCAACACATGCTTAAAAACAACAGTATAATCTAGCAATTACATTGATATATATTCCATATGTGAATACATGCATAATACCTGAACAGAACTGTTCTGAAGTCATAACACACCACATCACAAAAACATTGTTAAGTACTTTCTTGAAGTACAGATAATTCTGGTCCAATAAACTACAAATGGAAATTAAGGAGACCTAAACAACAATTTGCTTTGTTATATACTTACTAATATTATAGTATAATATTATGCTAATAATATTTTAAAATACCCACTCTGAAAAAGGCTTTTGGGAGCTAGATGTATGCCTCCTACTCATGGAAAACATAACACAACGCTGATTCAATACTAAAGATTGGATGCAAGCTACACAATACACTGCAAAAAATAGCCCTAATAAATATAAGTGCAAATTTATGAGGTTACTAATGCTTAAATCAAGCAAAACTGGCTGCCAGTGCAGTAAGTGAAATTCTTAAATTAAGAGCACATTTACTTAAATTAAGTCACTAGATAAGCCATTTATATTAGAAACAAGTGCTAGAAACAAGAAACTAGATTTTAAGATGTAGTTTTTGCAGTGCAGAGCTTATCACACTAAGTTATATGTAGTTTTTGCAGTGCACTGCAGTGCCAAAGAAGCAGAAGGTGAGACAAAAGGGTGTACGTTTCACCTCCCACATACTGTATCAACCAGCAACAGACGCTAGTTATCTGCTGCCACACTTAAATGCTAAAAACACAATTACAGAATGCAGACAAAGCATTAAAGAAACACACACACACACACACACACACACACACACACACACACACACAAACGCACACAAATAGACAATGTACATTTAGAAAAGACAAGCGCACACATTTAGAAACACACACCATAGTTAATTGCAAGCACATGTGAGTGTGTACGCCAGATACTGTACTTGGCTACAGGTGGTCTTTGCGTAGTGAGTGCTTCTACATTTGTATTGTTAAAAACTCAAGTTTGGGCACTCTCTCTCTCTTTCACACACACACACACACACACTTACAAACACACACACTTACAAACACACACACAGTTAGAAGCGGCAGTAAGTCCAAAAACAAATGGTTCCAAAATGATTCTTTGTATGAATTGTCACAGTTTTGGCAGCATATTAAAGAAATATATTTTTTTGGCATCATAGTCTGAGACTATCTTTCTATCCTGGATCAACATGACTTAGAAAATATTTTATCACTTGTAAAATAAAAATAACTGTTCTACTTAAACTAGCATAATGAGACAATGTTCTATAGTTCATGGTCCTCCCACTACAGTTGTAGAGGGAGGAGCAGTTGTTACACTCTCTCAGTCTCCCCATTCATGACTGTACTGGGGTGAAAAAACTAATATATTAAGACATACAAGTATCCCATTGTAATGAATAAGTCAGAGTTACAGGTGGAGTCAGGAATTGCAAAGATGGCAACACCAAGGCCAGCCAGAGCCAGCACAGCTTGAGCCTCAAACCCGTTTCTTGAGAAAACCTATGTAAGGTTGGTCCAGTCTACGCTAAATAGCCACAAAAAGAGTAGAAGAGTTATGAAATAGAATGAGCTTATGTCTAGCGCACGAAAGCCCCTTTCAGATACGATATCCATTCATGTATTGGGTAAAAACTAAATGAGATAGATGACTTTTTTGTTCACACTTAGTGTTACATAATGGTAAAGGGTGTCCGTGTTCGAATTACGCTGAGGCCCCTTTAGTTCTGATATATAACATAATTTTTTGGTAAAAGGCAGGGCATCTCTAGTTCATTTTGAAATCACAGGTTAAGGGGGCCATTCATTTATTTACTTTTATGGTCACGTCTATGAACACACAGAGCACAGACAGAGCGTGTTGCAGAGCCCTCAGGCCCAATTGCGTGAACCGCATCACAGTATTTAGCCCAACACCATTAATTTATTACGGTAGCCTACGCAACTTAAATTAACATAAGAAATGCAGCTTTGCTTAACTTTTACCCTCGTATCGCCGAGTGTGCTTCTGATCATGCCTTGACATGCATTTATTAGGTTTATGTGTTTCACATTAGTTTATCTGTGCCGATTATAATTTTCTGTTAGAAAATCCTTTATAACTCGGAGGATCTTCTGGTTGCCGTGTCGTTAAAAAAGTGGAAAAGCACAAGTAGAGCTGGCAACCTACTCTATGTGTCTTACTGTATTGCAAAGACGTAAGAAGTCGAGTATTTTGGGGGTTGTGTATAACACCTACCATCCTGTACGGTGACCTTTAAACAGGTCGTGGTGTGGATCTCCTGATGTTAGGACAACATGTTAGCACTGGCTCAACCAGCTTCTGCAAATTAAGAATATTCTGTCTTTGTTTGTTTGTTATGGGGTTTTTTTTGTAGCAGGATGGCTAAGTCTTACATGTGCTGAGTAGATGAACAATTGTTCCACTAATCTCCACATGGCCCCATATCTCTAATTGTATCATATTTGGAAAACACACACTGAATCAGTAAATTAATAAATCTTCAGGCTGACAGTTCCTCCGCATTTCCATGAAATTACCATCACATCATTGACAATATGAGTAATTAGCAGGGAATCAAACATACTGAAATGTTTAACTAGGCTTGGCTTTTCAAACAGTTGATGCTAGATGATAGAACATCAATGCTCAATCAACACACTCACTTTGAAACAAATACAGCGTGTGCACACACACACACACACACACAGATATTGGAACTTGTTTCTGAAGTTGTGTACATGAGATTTGTTGTAAAAATGGTAACAAGAATGTAAATTAGTTA
The DNA here is from genome assembly GCA_027564835.1 of Typhlichthys subterraneus. Taxonomy (NCBI): domain Eukaryota; kingdom Metazoa; phylum Chordata; class Actinopteri; order Percopsiformes; family Amblyopsidae; genus Typhlichthys; species Typhlichthys subterraneus. The sequence goes on from JAODUH010046253.1 coordinate 3,702, forward strand.
TAGACACACTTGCTGGTATGCAGACATCGCCACAAACACAAACAGACATTAACCCAGGCTCATAACTTTGAAGGATTGCATTCCCTTTGTAACAAATTAAAAACTAGTGTGAATCTGACAGTATACAAATCATTCTGCCCCGTGTCTCTGTGTGTGTGTGTGTGTGTGGGTGTGTGGTCCAAACAAAGATGTATTGTGTGGCCAGTAAATTTATATGCAACAAATTTATCATGTATGGTGGTTGCGTGGGTGGTGGGTGTATGTGTGCGTGTGTGTGTGTGTCTGTCCACGTCCATTTCGTACAACATTAACAGCTGAAACAGGTTGCATCTTAAACCATTTTGCCACTCAAATTAAATTAGACTGAATGCAATCACCAGGGATGCAAAACATCGGGGTATGTGGGTTTTAACATCAGATATCAGTATAGGGTGCTAAGCATGGTCAAGATGCCCTAACAAGCTGATACCACATTGCCTGAGAGCAATACCATTGTACAGAACCAAAGTACAAAGTACAAACTACATAGGTCATTTCATTTTTAGAATTGCATACTGTTTCAAGTAAAACACTGTAATAATGAATATAGTTTGATTCCATTTTTGAATTGGAACCCATCTATTTACAGTAATGACATTCAATATCTTAATACTTAGTTCTTCAAGATCCCTATTCAAGCTATCGTTTTTAATTAAATAATGTGAAATTATTATTTGTGTATTGCAATGCAACATACAACGCAAATGGTTATCAATCTTAATTTGACTCACAGAATGCAGAGGTCCTTATACGGTACTGTACGTCAAAGATAATTCATCCAGACTAAACACATTAATAGACATGTATCCACAGACATGTTGTGGACTCCGGTGGTCACGACCTCCAGCATTGAGAAACTATGCTACTATGAAACTGTGCTACTATGAAACTATGCTACTATGCTACAGCATACTGTACTGTTAGTGTGATTTAATGTGTGCACTGCTGATTAGCAGACTTAAAAGCCATGCAGCAGCCAACACAGCCAGATATCCCTCACCCTGTATCCAGCTTTCAGGGCCAGTCAAGTGACTCTACATATCAGAGTGTCCCTTCCACTCCACTGTGTGTGCATTATGTATACTGTATAAGAGAGTGTATTTATACCCCTCCCAAACACATACACACACACACACCTCTCTGGGCTAATGGAGCTATACAGATGGAAATAGCTGTGAGAGTACTTCACGCTGAAAACCGGTGATGGAAGTATCTGCCATTTCTTTCCCGTCCACATTCTGTATTCTCTCAATCTGTTTTCTCTACAGGGGAACCATGCCACTATAAGAGGTGTGCAGGCTTTAAAATGAAATCCAGCAGCAACAATGAAAAATGAAAAACTGATTGAATTTCAAATACACAGCGTTGACTGTTTTCACGATGAAGGTAGAACACCTCCTGCAACTTTATTGAAAGGAAACCGGCTAAAGTTTGATTTGGCTGTGAAGCTTTGACACTTGTGCGCAACTCAAAATGTGTTTAATTGCATTTGGAGTCTGTATTTATTTTGTGGTGGAGTAACGTTTCAACCACAGGAATATTAGTGGAATTATACCGTGTAATGCTTCTCAACAACAGAATGTACATCCTATCCATCATTTGATATGTTCATCCATCAATATATCAACCTATTCTTTCATCTATCTACCCAGTATCAAATGCTGTGTTCATGAGAAAGTGGTTTATTAAAAAATCTACTCAAACATGCAGACATTCATTAATGGAAAACTAATCATGCTTAAGTTGCATGTGTATGAATAATAATAAAAATGCACAATATTTTAGCACGGGAGAATGGTGATTCCACCTCAACTGATATATAAGGGAGGAACATTATTAGTTTCAAGTCAGCATTCTCATGCCCCGCTTACCATGAATGCAGCACAAGGCCTATGGAGATGTACCACGGGTCTTTTCAATGGCTCAAAGTAGAGCAGATAATTGAAAGCGTTATAATAGGTGAACACATGTGTGAGCAGAGTGGCTGAGAGATTTAAAACACATTAGGTTGGCGATCGTGTCTGAATAATGTGCGTGCGTGCGTGCCACTCTCTAGGAGGATGAATGTGACCTTAATATTCTAAACACTTTTCTGCACCCAGGATTTATATGACCATATAACACCTCAATGAACACACACACACACACACACACACACATATATACACACACACACACTTTGCAAAACATGGGGTCATTCTGACACCTACAATAGCAGTAGTGTCTGTGTGTGTGTGTTTGCAGTGCACCAAGAGAACATTAGAACACCTACTGTACAACCATAAGCCCTTCACTTTTGTCAGTAGTCTCTCTCCCTCTATTTCTATCTTTCTGTTGTTCTGTCTCTCCTCTAACATGTCCATCTGTTGTCTCATCTTCCAGCTCCTTCATCCCCCCCCCCCCCCTTCTCGTACCAGTAGGGGGTTAAAGCCAGTTCACACAGTTGCCTGTGATGTCTGACTTCTATTCTGCGTGATAGCTAGAGGCTGCTTTTCTCAACACTGTCACGCTCCAGTCAATTTACCTCCCCCACCGTCTTCGGGTTAGGGTGAACATGCACAATTGTGTTCTTTTCTCCCTCAAGTGTTCAGTGTGTGTTTGTTTGCATAGCTACATTTAGGGTGCGTTTGCATAGGTATGGGTGTCTGTCTGTCTGCCGTACACGTGTAGAAGGCACACTCCTCCTTAAAGGCAGTGTCACTCATGCTCGGGAACGCTTGCTAACTTCGATCTCAAATCAAAACAATATCCCTCCACGGTGCCGCTGCGCATGTTTAAACACATTGTGAAGCAAAGCGTAGTACTATGGCTTTGTTGTTGTGAGCGGTGTTTGACACACTATTTGCTGGTTCATCTTTTTGCCGGACCGCATGTAGCGGGACCGGCCAATATGAGCAAATGTCGCTAACTGACTGATTGACCGAATGCGCTCCATTCTAGAGAGTAGGTGGTGGCAATGCACTATGTAGACAGTAGGTGGCGGCAATGCACCAAAAGCATTGGATCCCATCCTCTGTGAAACTCTACAGAAGAAGACATTTCAGCGAGCTGATCAGCTGGCCTTGGAAAAAGCTTTTGCTCCTCGATGGGTATTGGTCTATGCCAGGGCTATTCAACTCCGGTCCTGGGGGGCCGCATCCTGCATGTTTTAGATCTCTCCCTGCTCCAACACACCTGATTCAAGGTTGTTAGAAGCCTGATATTTCATAGAGTGGTGGGGGGTACTTTTCAGACCAGAACGACCTAACATTCAATGCAAGTCAATAGGAAGGTCCACAGATTTCACCATACTATTGCCCATTATTCATCTCTTGGGGCGGTAATGGGTATTTTGAGTATAAAACATTAACTCCCAAGTACCTACGATCAATCTGGGTTCACAACGTTATTTCTGCAGCAAGCTGTTAACCCATTTTAGTTTAAAGAAAACGTCACTTTTTTTATTTTTAAGACTACATTTATATAGCCAATAGGTTATATTGTCTTGCCATTGATAGTAAATTTGTGTTTTTTTTAAAGAAACATTTGTAAATGTGTATATTGGAGAGCTAAGTGACGTTGTAATTTTACAACAAGGGGTGTTACAGGGTTTTAAGGTAAATTGACTTAGTTTCAGGCCATGCATGGTAGATGTATCTGTCTGGGCGCTGCCTACGTCAGCCTCCACAGCAACATGCAGTTAGTGACATGCCCACTTAAGAGACTTCCATTGAAAAGCATTACAATGCTCCATCTTTCTATAAATATAAACTCGTTGGTGAAGACGTGAGTCTATGTGCAAGGTAACCAGGGTTGGGTAAATACATTTTTAAATGTAATCTGAAAATTTTAATTATAATTGATAACGTAATTTGGGGATTGCCTATATATAGTAACATAATATGATTACTTTCCATTACTTTTAGATTAGTTAACACCTAAAAATTGTTCTTTCAAATGCCATCAAAATCAATTTACAGTGCTGGCGGCATCAAACCTTTCTATTTGTGGGAACGTTTATGTTGCTTAGGGGAACGTTTATGTTGCTTAGGGGATCAGATTGATTTAGGATGCTATGTCAATTGCTGATTTATGTTAATGAAAGGATAATAAGAGAACAGACTATTGTTTTATGCATTTTTTTTCTGCAAAACCTCCTGGTAAATTTAAATGTAGTAAGTAAAGAAGTAAAAGAAGTAATCATCTAATTACTTAAAAAAAAAACCTGTAATCTGATTCCACCATTTTAGCTGGTAACTGTAATGGACTACAGTTACTGTTGTAACTGATTACATGTAACCAGTTACTTCCCAACCCTTACGATAACGTCTAGGAAAAGAAGTGTGCAAGCCCCCATAGTAGCACTCCGGGAGGAGCGTGCGCTCTTCTTGTCATATCAGAATGATGGTAAATACAAGTTTCCTTATCAAGTTGTTATTTTAAGTGGGAAATTGTGACATTATTTTTGATAGACAAAATGTCTATGGTCGAGTTGGTGACCTCCATGCAGTAACTAGAAAATAATTGTGTATCCATGATTTAGATACTTGCAACAATTACAACTACAGCCCATGTATAAAGGAGTAGAGGAGTTGTTCTTTGTCTGACACATAAATGAAGGCTTAATTTTTTTGTTCCAGGTACCAAATACAGATCTGAAACACACATGGTAATTGGGGAATTTAATCTTAGGGGAAGTTAATCTTACATTCTAACGTGTGCATCGTCAAGAATGAACTATGCATTTCCGTTTCAAATAGCTCTGACAGCACAGCACTTGAACACGAGGTACTCGTACTTCCGACGTGAACGCTGCATAAACTCCCAATCACAACTTTTTGTGTTATTGATTTCAAGTGCAATTCCTGACACAAATGGAAGAGTACAACTTCAATGTGTATTCTTTTTTACACACAGATTGTATAGAATGTGTGAATTTACCTGTGTACCAAATTACCCATTCGTGTGCGTGTGTGCGTGCACGTGTGTGTTCACCCATGTATACCCATACTTGTGTTTTTCTACTCTTTGACACTGAACAAGATTGCTGCTTTAATGGCTTCTTGTACCTGCACCTCTGCAGGCTGTCACTCTGTAATCCCCTCGGATTCTAGAACTTTCTCAGAGTTCTGCAGGACATTACCGACCTCCAGTGACACACCGATATGACACTTCATTTCATAGCAACAAGCGGCATCGCTGCGCTCTGCTGCTTCCATTGGTGGAAAATGAAATCCCAGAGATAAAAAAAGGAGATGTTCAAGCTATACCAGCTTGATACAGTGGGCCATATTTATTACATTGAGAGAAATGTATTAGAAAAGATGATATAATACAGTTGTGAGAGGGTACAGGATGATTGAAAGAAAGAAAGAAAGAAAGATTAAAAATGAAAAATCTGAAAAGATGTGTTGGCAGCCAAATGGTTTACTGTTTAATTGTTCTTGCCTGTTTTCAATACAAACACAATTCCCATAACTCCCCAAAGGAATTATTGGAATTATTATAAAGGATACAACCACTTCTGGTAAGATACACAAACCCTAACCTCTGGAGTGCTGTTTCTCTCAATCATATTAAAACACACACATTAACACGCTTCATAAGTGCGTGCGCTCATGCACACATACACACACACACACACACACACGCACGCACGCACGCACGCACGCAAATCCCTTGCGCTCAGTAAGAAAATGGTTTTGATACATTGGACCTATGTAATTCCCCCAGTGGACTCACCAGTGCATTATAATGAGAGAGATAGCGCGCAGAGAGAGACCAGCTAAATGAGCAATAAGTCAGAGTGTTGCCACATACCACCAAGAGGAGCGATAGTGGAGATAGAGAGAGGAATAAAGGGGGGGGGGTATGTAATTGAACTGTCTATTTATTATTGCTTCACCACATTAACTGGTTTGCATTCATTCTCTCTGCCCCTCTTCTCCCAACCATCTACACAGCGGCCCTCATTTGTCCGGTCATTCTTTCCTTGTCTCGCCCCTCTCCCTCTTTAGATCTCTAGTTTCCTTTTCAGGCCTTCTGCCGTTGCATTTTCCCTTTCCTTTATCTCATTTGTTCCCAGCCTGCCCCTTTGACTCCAACCCATTCATCCCTCTGGCATCCGTCTCACAGTTTTCCTTTTCTTCCCTCTTTCCGGACATCTTTCCGATCTTATTTTCATCAGTTCATCCAGTGCTTCCTTTCGTTGTGTTGCCCCTATCTTTATCCACTGCAGGATATTATACGGCAATAATAACCCCATTGTTGCAGAAACAAAAGAAGTCCATTATAAATGTATTTGCCATGGATGTGAAGTCAGCAAAAACGGAATAAAAGCTCTCATGTAATCATCCTTTGTATGCATGTGTTTATCTTCCAGTTATTGCTTTATAAAGATGATTCATTCTAATAAAGGAGGTAAAAAAAACAACGTGAACCTGGAGATTAGCTCTCATTTCTGTGTGTTTCTATCCGTAGTGCAAATGGTGTACTACATTATGTTTATCTCTGTGTAATTGTATTTTAAAATGGTTAGTGTCATATGGAACATGGTATATTAACATATACACTATCATACATATTATGTACTCCAAAGCAATTATCATGTGCACCTGTGTTTAGTTGAGTGTAGAGTCATATAGTGTGTGCACCTGTATTTAGTTTAGTGTAGAGTCATATAGTGTGTGCACCTGTATTTAGTCGAGTGTAGAGTCATATAGGGTGTGCACCTGTATTTAGTCGAGTGTAGAGTCATATAG
>JAODUH010046263.1:0-17582 GCA_027564835.1 Typhlichthys subterraneus
TACCTTGTTTATTGGACCCTATATTTCTATTGGAGTGAAATGCCCACCCCGATCAACATACTTACCTTAACCACCAGCAGACCTTATTTGAATTTAACAATGAATGGAATGACCATCTGGGTCTTTATACTTACCATAACCACTAGGGGGTTTTTACCTAATCTTAACCCTTTCCTGACCCAGTAAAGTTTTGTCGGGTGGCAGTTCAGGTCCTGCAGTATTAGACTCCTGGCTTAGTGGATTCCATGTTGGCCTCATGTCCTGGGGGTTATGGGTTCGTATCCCAAGTGGAGACGAACCCCAAGAAAAAGTTCCTTTTCTCAGGTTGAATTGTCATTTTAGTTTAAACAAATTTACGCTTTAATATTTTCCTTTATATTTAAATTATTCATTTTGATATTAGAATTTTAGTTTCCTGTGCCAGTGCCCTTCTCAGTATCTTTTACAAGTTACTGTGTTTTACTTTAAATCTAACCCTAGAAAATGGAGGTCTGAAATAAACTCGACGTTTCGCCTACACGGCTTCATCAGGAGTGAGCCAGTGAATGTAGGGTTAGGGTTAGGGATCTTGGCATGTCAGCCCAGTGAAAGTAGGGTTAGGATTAGGGATCTTGGCATGTCAGCCCAGTGAAAGTGAGGAAAGGTCTTGATTTAAAATGGAAATGCCGATGCCAGGCTCATCAGCCAAGAATGGAAAGAAGCTGGCCATGAAGGCGAGGGAACCTTGACCCAAGCAGCCATGACAAGAAACATGACCTCTTCTTTGTAGTTGCAGAAAATGGCAAACTACTGCTAGAAGGAGCTTAATACAATGTGATAGGTGATCAATATTCCATGTAAGTACCTCAAACAGAAAGAGAAAGACATTTTGACCGTCATATTTGTCCAAACCTGAATTAGGTAGGTTACTTTAGATACTGTATTTGAATAGGTACTTCTAGATTTAGATAAGTACCTTATTGATGCGCAGGGATGAACTGAAAGCTTGTGGCAAATCACACCTCACCCTAACCCTGTAGAATGGACGCCTGGTGAAAGTGACACATTAAACAGGCTCATAGGTAGAGGGGATGCTTGGTGTCCGGTGATTATTAGCTTAGTGTCAGATGATTGGTAATCGGAGCAGGAATCTCCCAGAGAGTGGTCCCATCCCAACCAAGCCACCAGAACAGCCATATCTTTGTGGTTGACCCATCACAAATAGGTGGCACCGTCTGACATTGAGGGGAGAGGTGTTTTTGTTTTGATCGAGTTGAAATAGCAAAACTCTTTAATTTATAGTTGGTAGTTGATATGGCACCATACAGCAGTGAGGTACATGAGCATTCTTCGCCTGTTTCACAGACATGGATTAACCCTAGACTAAGGATGAAATAAAAATGCAATGAAGATCTCCACTGAAGACAGAGTAGGCTTAATCTATCTTAATCCATGTCTGTGAAACTGGCCCTATATCATTTATTAGACCCTTTTTGTCCAAAGACTACACCGTTATACAGGCTACATTTGTCAATAGTAGTTTATAGTTAGAACAGTTGATCTAAATTCATGTTAGGCTTTTTGTCAAAGAAATTTGCCAAAAAATAATTTTATGAAATTACACACATATTCATATGTAAAATGCAAATGTTCACCAATTACATTTATTTACTTAAATGCGTGCACACACACACACGCAGCCTGGACCATTCTAGAGCCTCGGCAACGTAGCATTTCCATTACAACGGCTTTTGACACCCTAGACCTGGCTATATTTTACCTGCCTATATTTTACATAGCTATATTTTACGTGGCCATTGTAACATCACCCACGGACGACATAACGTTACCATGCCTGACTACAAGCTATAGGCTATAGGGTGTAGTCTATAGGCTAGAGCCAAAACACACGGATGATTACGTTTATCCTGAACTAAGAACTTTTTACAAAGTAGATCTTTTAATTTGATTTTTTTCTTTTCTTTTACCTAATTCCTAATGAATTAACTAATTTCCTAATAATTTCCTAATTCCTTTCACATGATGATAAATGCATTTCCCTGTCTGTGAGGGCAATTTGCCTCTAATACTCTATTAAGATATTATGTTCCGAGGATGTGTAGAAAACAGAACAGCATTGTTAGTTATGAAATATCATATGCATTATATACACTGCCTTGCCTCAAATTAACAGCCTTTAAAGTATTGATACATATCCATTCTCTTAAAGCAGAGTGAAGTCAAATGTTTTTCAATCATTATCATAATACTTAAATTGAAATAGTAGCCACATGGGTTCGCTAGCTAGCAACTGTATCTCACCAAGGCTGTTATTGACATCTGTAAAAAAGAAGTTGAGAAGAGACTACTCCAACAATGTAAACTAAGCAATGTCATTCAGAGGGCTCTGGCCGTGTTACATGTATGTGGTGAGATTCAGAGGCTCTGGCCGTGTTACATGTAAGTGGTGAGATTCAGAGGCTCTGGCCGTGTTACATGTGAGACAATGCCCCAATGTGTTCCCCTCCAAATGACCTCGGCTATTGTGGGGTTAATGAGAGATGCTCACTGTGGGTGTAACTGAGAACCCTGCTGCTATTAGACTGACCTGCATGGTGACATGAGGACTCAGCAGAGCTCATTCAGCTGATTAAAGCACCCCACCCATCGCTTCCTGGGAGGCATAGTGCAGAACACTATTGCTGTGATCATGATTAGTAGTAGTTCACTTTAAAACGTTCTCCTCAGACAGAATATCCTCAGTGTGAATTTATTTGAGAGGAGGATATTTAATTTAAAGTTGTTCGCAATGTGAGACTTTTCACTGACAGAAATATTCAAGCATTAAGCATTAAGCTTACGGTGTGGTCTGCTCTATAAGCATCCTGACCACCAGCCACCCTTCTGAGAAAACCCATTAGAGATATGGTAAGAAGCTTGGCTTATCTGTCTTATCACTAATGGGTTTTCTCAGAAGGGTGGCTGCCGTCTCCCTTAGAGAGAGGGTGAGAAGCTCAGCTGTCCGTGAGGAACTCGGAGTAGAGCCGCTGCTCCTTTGCGTCAAAAGGAGCCAATTGAGGTGGTATGGGCATCTAGTAAGGATGCCCCCTGGGCACTTCTCTTGGGAGGTGTTCCAGGCACGTCCAGCTGAGAGGAGGCCGCGGGGAAGACCCACGACCAGGTGGTGAGATTATATCTCCACACTGGCCTGGGAACGTCTTGGGATCCCCCAGTCAGAGCTTGCTAATGTGGCTCGGGAAAGGGAAGTGTGGGGTCCCTTGCTGGAGCTGCAGCCCCCGCAACCCGACTACGGATAAGCGGGAGAAGATGGATGGATGGATGGATAAAGGGGGTGTTATAGGGTGTGCTGTACTGAAGAGAATAAAGGGTTTCAGTCTCGTTTTAAAGATTTCAACTGAACATGCTTTTTCACTATATAATGAAAGGTCATTCTAGAGATAAGGGGCACAGCAGGCAAATGCTCTGAAGCCAACTGACTTCTTGTTGAATGAAGGCATGACTCGAGGAGGGGGTTAGTTAAGAGTCTGGAATAAGATGCTCAACCACCACCCCTCCTCCCCCACACACTAACCCTAGCTCCATTGAGCAGCAAAACAGATAATTGTAAATTAAAACAGTACAGTGACATCATTAGCTCTCTTGCTCCACGGAAGGCTTGTTAGTCCAGGCTAATGAACAGACCCTGTCTTCTGTCACCAAAAAGGCCCCGAGATAAAGACACAAGAGGCACCATGTGTCTAAACAAGCTAAAGACACAACACTGTCTCTAAACAAGCTATAGACACACCACTGTGTCTCTAAACAAGCTAAAGACACACCACTGTGTCTCTAAACAAGCTAAAGGCACACCATGTGTCCAAATAAGCTAAAAACACTCACACCATGTGTCTAAACAAGCTAAATACGCAGGACACACACCACCATGTGTCTAAACAAGCTAAATACACAACAAACACACGTGTCTAAACAAAACCACCATATGCCACAAAGCACAGATTTTTTTTGCTTAAACATCTCAACCAGCCAGCATCAGAATATCTAAATGCTACTGTACTGAACCTTCATTTAACCCCTTTTCCCAAATGTTACATAAACTGTGTTGTCATTAATCCATGAAGCCCTTGAATTACATGTATGAATCCCCGGTGACCATCCCTTCTCCAGCGCTAGTGACATTGCTGAGGAGGGTGTGTACCAGAGAAAGCGGGCTGGTGACAGAAAGCAGAGATGCACACCAATAAAAGATTCTCTGTGAAAACAGGTCACGCACTGAAACATTTAGGGTAAAATTAGGGTTTCTTTGGGCCAGGATGGAATCGACAGATGGTGCGATGAGCGTTCTTGAGAGCCAGAATAACTACAAATAGATCCAACCAAATAGGCACACGCATGGATGCAAACACATGAAAACAGCATGTACAAATACCTAAATACACACAAGATGCTGGATTCTTCAATACAGCTTTAACTAAAGCCTGCATTGACTGACCCCTGCTGTTAAAACCACCATATTCACAATAAGACAGCCAGATGGGCAAGGTCTGTCTACTTCCTCCAAGATGGAGGCTATATTAGGGAGCGGACCTGTATTCTTGCCTGGTTTCGCATGACTTTCTGAGCCTGGCACTGCGACTGGCCCCTTCCTGGGACCAGCACTGTGGGCTCAGCAGGAGCTGTCCAATCACATCACAGCTAAACCATCCAGGTTGGAGAGGGAGCTGGAGAGGGAACAAGGCTCAGATGATGGCGTCACGGCGTACGCAATGGCTCTGTTTACATCACGCTACTGTGTGCCTACGGTACTTTACCCTCGTTCACAAAGACAGACAGAAGTTGAATTCATTACAAACACCCGCTCATTGTGCCGCAGTGTTTTTGCTCAGAGGTGTGAATTTAATTGAGACTATGGCGACTATGGAGTCTGGGACCATGTCAGCGTCTCCTCGTGACAACACTCCTCCACCGAGCAGGAGATGACCAGCACACATCCATTGGCTCTGCACACAGTTCTCTTTCCCAGCTCAGGGAACATCGCCATCGACACGCCAAGGCAGCAACTTCCCCCGATGACATCACCTGGCTGGAGCCGCACCATCCACACAGCCTCCAGGATCGTGACAGCATCTCCCATCCAGCACACTCAGAGAAAGAGAAACAGGGGCCAGAAACGCACAAAGACGACACAAAGGAGCCTAATGTATAACCATTTAGGTCCCTAAGTAGAGGGGAACATTTACTGTTGCTAACTAAATGACTCACTGTAAAAATAGGATTTTAGTTTGATTTTAAAGGTCGAAACAGTACTAGCACCGCTAACATCAGCGTAGGGCTCGGGATGGGACATATGGCATAACTAGGTCAGATAAATAGGAAGGTGCCAGTCCATGTAATTCTTTAAAGATAAACAATAGAATCTTGCAATCACATCTCAGATAAACTGGCAGCCAATGAAGTTCAGCAAGGATTAGAGTAATCTGATCACATTTTCTAGTTCTAGTCAAGATTCTGGCAGCAGCATTCTGTACCATCAGAAGACTTTTAATACTCTTTTTCAGAAGGCCAGAGAGTAAACCATTACAGTAATATAACCGTGAAGATACAAACGCATGAATTAGAGTCTCTGCATTGATTAAAGATAAAATTGGCCAAATCTTTGTAATGTTGCAAAAATGGAAAAATGCAATTTTAGTAACCTAAAATTCTTCTGTGGCATCTCTGAACAGGTCTGTCTGCCTGGTTTCTGTCTGTCTGGTGTCAGCCTGTATCTGTCTGTCTGTCTGGTGTCAGCCTGTGTCTGTCTGTCTGTCTGATGTCAGCCTGTCTCATGTCAGCCGGTTTAGTGTTTAGTGTCTAGGGTTAGAGAGAGGTGGATGGCATCCAGGTGGGTCAGGGTTAGGTTCAATAGTTAACAGATAAAATCCGGTAGGCACAGGCACAAGCAAACATTTATATTCTAGAATTGATTCCAATTGTTGTATAAAGATACATATTCAACTATTAATATATATGAAAATCTAAAAAAAAAAAAAATAAATAAATAATTAAAAAAAAATACAAATATTAAGGAAAAAAGCAAATCAACCCAATTAAAAGGGACATTTTGTCAAATGGCTGTCAATTGCCCTGAGATTAGGTAAATAGTTTATATTAGTCCTAGAAACCAGAGATTAAAATTAAGATCAGGCATCGAGGCCAAATTCAACCATCAGGTCAGATAAGCAAGGGGACAAAGGGTTAAGGTAAGGGTTAAGTATCAGGGCTGGGTCAATACTAGCATAGTCTCAGGAAAAATAAAACAAGAACTTATGATGTCCAGAACCAGATAAGAGAGGTGGATGGCATCCAGGTGGGTCAGGGTTAGGGTTAGAGAGAGGTGGATGGCATCCAGGTGGGTCAGGGTTAGGATTAGAGAGAGGTGGATGGCATCCAGGTCGGTCAGGGTCAGGGTTAGAGAGAGGTGGATGGCATCCAGGTGGGTCAGGGTTAAGGATAGAGAGAGGTGGATGGCATCCAGGTGGGTCAGGGTTAGGGTTAGAGAGAGGTGGATGGCATCCAGGTCGGTCAGGGTTAGGGTTAGAGAGAGGTGGATGGCATCCAGGTGGGTCAGGGTTAGGGTTAGAGAGAGGTGGATGGCCTTGTGGCAGCAGGAGGGAGGAGAGCGCGGCCAGCTGAGTATAACATGCATCATGTGCCTTCAAGTGACGGTGCAGCACAGAGAGTCACTGTGCATTGTACAGTTGTACCCCCACATGGCTGTTCAGAGACCCAGGCAGGGAGAAGAGAGAAAAGCTTTAGAAATAAAGCTGTTATGGGGCTGTCACATCAGCGATACTGTGTGCTCTGTGAGACAAGCGCTGAATGGGGGAGAGGCTCCCGCTGGTGATTCATAAGTGCTAAGGCTGTAGCGCTGCATTTAGAAGCTCACAGCCCACCCCCTGAATAACTGTTGTCATATATCTGGTCCCTGACAGATGACTGGAGAGAAGAATGGAAGATAATCATACTTTGGAGTTGTCAAGGGCAACCGGAATCAGCTAAATTAAAGCAACACATGTAGTTCCCAAAATGACCTGAAGGGGAAAAATAGATGTTCCAGACATCCTGTTACTGCTGAGGGGGATTCTGTGAGCGGAGGATCTCCCTAATTGCATGATTGACATGTGTCAAACGAAGCCACCCCACGCACACACACACCCAAGGGTGGGTGATGACTAGCAAGTCTGACAGGTGTGAAAAGATTCTGACACTGCCTAGCTGTGGGAGCTGTCAATCATGACCCACAGCACCAACCCATGTGCAGCCAGCTCCCTCAGCACGCACACACGCACACATAGTGAGATTTTGTAAGAAAATGTGGTCAGTGTCACTAAACAACCATTAAGTTATGATCAACTGGTTAGTTATAGAAGGGGGGGGGGAGATAAAGAGCTGCACATGCTAGCTTCTGTGACATCAGGAGTGAGGGCAAGCAAGAAACAATGAGAGAGTATGAAATGGAGAGAGGGAGAGAGAAATTGTGTGAAAGAGAGCAAGAGTGTGTGAAAGAGGGAGAGAGCGAGAGGGAGAGAGATGGGAGAGAGGAGAGAGAGAGAGAATAGAGAGAGGATAGAGAGAGATGGGAGAGAGAAAGAGGGAGAGAGAGAGAGAGAGAGAGGGAAAACACTGCAGCCCAAGTAGATCAGATTGCAAAAGAGACAGAGAGCGAGGGTGAGTGAGAGGGTGAGAGAGAGTCCTTGTTAACAGGCTGCAGGTAGCATTCTCCACCACCATGGAGAAACGAGCTTGGTAAGGATGATGACGTGATGGAGATACAGCACCGTTAATGTCCTGGGAGAGTCTACTGCACCGTTAACGCCCTGGGAGAGTATATAGCACTTTCACACATTTGTGGTTGTTTCTGGACAGCGGCTGCATGTTTGGAGTCCAGCCTGATTTAGGCCAATCAGAAGCGGGCTGTCAGTGAAAGAACGTAAGATCAGGATGAAGAGATGCAAAAGCGTGTGTGTTTGGCTGAAGAGGACGGAATGGTTTTATCCATAGATAGTGAGGTGCACACACACACACGCACACACACACACACACACACTGGAGCCAGCAGTGGCCCATTAGAGAATGCCTCAGGTTGGCTGAAACGCACACACCTACACACACACACACACACACAGCCTGAGAGCACCAGTGGAAAGGTAAGACCAGAACAAACTTAATATTTTTAAAACATGGTGTTCTGTTTGTGTCTCAGCTTTACCTTATACTTCATTCTACTGTTTATTGGGTTCTACTGTGTTCTACTGTATTCTTTTGGTCCATACAGAATTAAACAGCATTCTAATGCATTATATTGGACCATACAGTATTATACAGTATTCTACTGTATTCTTTTGGTCCATACAGAATTAAACAGCATTCTACTGTATTATATTGGACCATACAGTATTATACAGCATTCTAATGCATTATATTGGACCATACAGTATTATACAGTATTCTACTGGACCATACAGTATTATACAGCATTCTAATGCATTATATTGGACCATACAGTATTATACGGCATTCTACTGTAACAAAAACAT
The DNA here is from genome assembly GCA_027564835.1 of Typhlichthys subterraneus. Classification (NCBI taxonomy): domain Eukaryota; kingdom Metazoa; phylum Chordata; class Actinopteri; order Percopsiformes; family Amblyopsidae; genus Typhlichthys; species Typhlichthys subterraneus. The sequence continues at coordinate 8,577 of JAODUH010046263.1, forward strand.
ACAAACACAAGAAATGACCAAAAAGGGACTGTAAAAACACTACACACACAACATATTGCAGACGACCACGCAGGTGGAACTAACGAGACTGGGAGACGCAGGGCAGGGAGTGACAGGGAAACGGGCCTGGAACACCAGGAAACACTGACCTAGGACGCTTTCACACATAAAAATCTGGACCAACGTTCATGATTTGGGTACTTTGATCTAATTAGGTGCACTAAACCTTTAGCCTGTCATCACCTGCATCTTCCTATACTTGACATTAATTGGTTTGCTGATGGCGTGTGTCTGATGTCAGCGTGTTGTCAATTCGGCAGGTAGCCTATTATTAGTCTGTCTCTGCATTCAGGAGGATGGTAGAACATTTACAACATATTAACGGCGGTAATGAAACCGTAATTTACTGGCACTAAATTGACCTACGGCTACTTATTAACACCCAGGCAAATATGTGGCTATATCATAAATGTAATTGAGCAACACTCGCCACGCGCATCAAACACAGCAAACATATTGGACAGTAGTTAAAGAATGTTGAAATGTTTTATAGGAAATGTGTCTACAGAGAAAAAATGAATTGAATGTTCACTGAACACACCTTATGCCTTTTGCAAATGGAATGAATGAAAAATAATTAATGAACACATACTGATTTTGTTGCCGCTATAATTTTATTACGGCATTACTACCAGCAGGCTATCAACGCCATACACAGTAGCCTACTCGAGACTAGTTCGACTTGCTTGTATTCGCCAAATGAACGTCAGTTCAAAAATTATATTGTTTTGCCGACAGTTTATTTGTTCATTGGAATTAAATAGTTTGTCTCCTCCTCTTTCCATGTGCTACAGCGGCTAATTATTACTTAACAGCATTCTTCAACCTCTTGTAATTGGTCCTAAACATGTTTTTACACTGAAAACAAACCGAAGCATGGTTCAGTTTAATCTGGAACGAGACCATGTCTTTCGGTCAGACACGATGTTGGTCCTTTGGTCCGGATCACGGTCCGAGACTAACACCAGGAAACGCACGGTCTGGAGTGTAACAGAGAGATGTCATGACCTCATCTATACATTAACCACGTATCATATTTTTGTGTGACATTAAAGGCAGGGTCATTCAGGGTCATTCATTCGGACCTACGTGGCATCGACTCACACAATAAAATGCATTTTGAAGCAAAGGGTAGTAATACAGCTTTGTTGATACGAGCGATGTTCCCCACTTTGTTTATGTAACTATTTACGAAATAAAAGTCTTGGAAATATTGGATTCTTTTTTCAACATGCAAGAGAATGGTAAGATAGCGAAATGCAAGGAGATTTTTGTTGAAGTTGAGAAAAAGTGTATTATCTTACATTTATCTTGCAATAGCTGACTATACCTTTAATTAAGGTAAATTGTAGCTCTGGCTGTAACTATGGTGCAAACTGTAATCTCAGATAGGAATTTATTCTCACCATATAAAGTCTATAAATAGAATAATTCTCTATTCAAATATATTACACAGTCTCCAGATGCATTACCACGTACACTCTTCATTGTGTCTCCGGGAGAACTTAATGAATACTTATCCCATCGCCTTGGCAATGTGCAACAAACTATAATTTTACAAGGTAGTTCTTTGAAGTTGGATGCCACCAGGTAGGTTGCTTCTGAAGGTTCCACCAGGCTGACCCCTGACCCCTAGTCACCCCCTGATCACATGACCCCTGATCACCTGACCCCTGATCACATGACTCCTGGTCACATGACCCCTAATCACATGACCCCTGATCACATGACCCCTAATCACATGACCCCTGGTCACATGACCCTTGGTCAGCCGGGCTTGGTGACCTATGACCTATGAAGACACATGAATACTTATGAAAACCTAGCCTGGCTCCGCCCACTATTGCTCTCAGATCAATATATTTAGCTGAGATTATATTATATAAATCCGGATCGCATTAGCGTTTACACAGCCCTGCTGGTTGCCTGGTTACACCAGGCTACTGGATACCTGCCCTCTTCACAATGGCCTTAGGAGCTGGACAGGGATTGTAGATCCACTCTGCCTTCCTCTATAGCAGCACTATAGCTTATAGGACCCTCTGTATCATTCCTCTGTATTACTATAGCCTATAGGACCCTCTGTATCATTCCTCTGTAGCACTATAGCCTATAGGACGCTCTGTATCATTCCTCTGTAGCAGGTGAAATGCTCACAATGCGATTTGAGAGTCGCAGATGTGTCCTAACAGATATTTGGTTAGAGAGAGAGAAAGAGAGGTTCCATGATCACAGCAGATTCATAATACAGGGCACAGGGCAGGCATCAATCTATCTCTGTATTTATGTATGTGTGTCTGTGTGGGTGTCTGTGTGGGTGTCTGTGTGTGTGTCTGTGTGTGTGTCTGTGTGGGTGTCTGTGTGGGACACTGTAAATCTGGAAGGCTCTATACATGTTACGACTACTCAGCCCATGATTAATAACAGCACTAACCATACAGAATAGGGTCAAATAAATAGAGCTTGGAGCAGCAGCATGAAGGCTCATTTTTAGGCCAAACAAATCCTTGTCCAACCCAAAGCAGCATCTGGGATCATGCTCTCCTGGGAGTGGGATTAAACAAACACACACACGCACACACACACACACACACACCTTTTACACTGAAATATGGTGCTGACACAGCAATCGCACATCTGGGACACACATGTAGTTTACAGTGTCTGTAGTAAACTTATACATATGTGATAATTCATTCCTGCACTCTTGTATGTAATAGTTCATCTGACACCTGTCATTTTCTTTACAGTATATTCATAACAGGACACATGAATAAATAAATATTGATACTTTTAAATGCAGATAAAAGTTAATACTAAACAGTTTAAAGGATTGGAAGATTAAAGCATCCTTCTTTGATGTTCTGATGATTATAGTGTTTGCACTTAACACAGTTAGGGTTGATACTGGTGACATGATTTACAGTGATAGACAGTAATGGACACATTAGACATGATGGAGACATGATGGAGACATGATAGACATGATGGATACATAATAGACATGATGGAGACATAATAGACATGATAGACATGATGGACATGATGGACAGTGATGAAGACATGAGAGACTTACATTGCCCTTGTCCCTCCACAGGCACTGGCTGAATCTACGCACAAGACTCGCTCCTGGCTCCCTGGCAGGACCAGAGGTCCAAGCTCTGATCACACCCAGGGAGCCCCGGCTGGTGGCCTGCTGGAGGGCCCGGGGTGAGCATGAGCGCAGGGCAGCTCCACCGCTACAGCATCGTGTCGTCGGAGGAGGAGGCCCTTCGTCTCTCCACCATGCACGGCATCAACGGCTTTGGCAATGGCAAGATCCACACGCGCCGGAAGTGCCGCAACCGCTTTGTCAAGAAGAATGGACAATGCAACGTACATTTCACCAACATGGACGACAAGTCGCAGCGGTACATGGCCGACATCTTCACCACGTGTGTGGATATCCGCTGGCGATGGATGCTGGTGGTATTCACCCTGGTGTTTGTGGTCTCCTGGCTGCTCTTTGGATTGGCCTTCTGGGTGATCGCCCTGCTCCACGGCGACTTGGACAACCCAGCCGGAGACGATAACTTCACTCCGTGCGTCCTGCAGGTGAACGGGTTTGTGGCTGCCTTCCTGTTCTCCATTGAGACCCAGTCCACCATCGGCTATGGCTACCGCTGCGTGACGGAGGAGTGTCCGGTGGCCGTGTTCATGGTGGTCTTCCAGTCCATCGTGGGCTGCATTATCGACTGCTTCATGATCGGTGCCATCATGGCCAAGATGGCCAGGCCCAAGAAACGAGCGCAGACGCTGCTGTTCAGCAACAACGCTGTGATTGCCATGCGGGACGGCAAGATGTGCCTCATGTGGCGAGTGGGCAACCTCCGCAAGAGCCACATCGTCGAGGCCCACGTCAGGGCGCAGCTCATTAAGCCTCGAATCACCGATGAGGGGGAGTACATTCCCCTGGACCAGATAGACATTAATGTGGGTTTTGACAAAGGCCTGGACAGAATCTTTCTGGTTTCACCCATCACCATCCTCCATGAGATTGGTGAGGAGAGCCCTCTGTTTGGCATCAGCAAACAAGACCTGGAGACGTCAGATTTTGAGATTGTGGTGATCCTGGAGGGGATGGTGGAGGCTACTGCTATGACCACGCAGGCTCGCAGCTCTTACCTGGCCTCTGAAGTTCTCTGGGGTCACCGGTTTGAGCCGGTCCTTTTCGAAGAGAAGAACCTGTACAAGGTGGATTATTCTCACTTTCACAAAACCTACGAGGTGCCGTCTACCCCCCGCTGCAGTGCCAAGGACATTGTGGAGAACAGGTTCTTGCTACCTAACACCAGCTCCTTCTGCTACGAGAATGAGCTGGCCTTTCTGAGCCGGGAGGAAGAGGAGGAGGAGGCTGGAGGCGCCAGCAGACTGCTGGCCAAGCTCAGTCCTGACCGGAACAGTCGGCACGAGTTTGACCGCCTCCAAGCCCCCCGGGGGTTGGACGAGAGGTCGTACCGCAGAGAGTCAGAGATATGACCTCTGACCTCTGCCCTGGAGCAGCTACAGAGAGTCTGCTATATGACCTATGACCTCTGCCCTGGAGCAGCTCCAGAGAGTCTGTGATATGACCTATGATCTCTGCCCTGGAGCAGCTGCAGAGAGTGGAAGATATGACCTATGACCTCTGCAGTGAAGCAGCTGCAGAGAGTCGGAGATATGACCTCTGACCTCTGCCCTAGAGCAGCTATTGTGAACTCTTTCAGAAAAAGGGTAAAAATGCAAAACAATGCAAACGTGCCATATAGGAAAAGCTGTGATAGAATGGAAACAGTACAGGTGTGGAAAAAAGTGAGATTTAAGTCGGGAATGTAAGAAAAGTAAGGCGCACAGCTTGTGATATATGTTCACAATCAAGGAAAAGGTTACAGACCTTATTCCTTTAAGAGAAACTTGAATATTTGAATTCAGTAGTTTTAAGTTGAGTGCTTAAACATATTCCATTAAAAAGCTGTATGACAAACCTTATTATCTAATCTTAAGTGTAAATGCTTAGGTAAATTACTTTTGTAAATAAAAACACAAAAGATCCTGTGCGTTTCCCAAGTTCACAGATGAATGCACTGACGCCATGATGAAACATAATTTCTAACCTTGTTAACATCAGTGATATCCCACAATCCACAGTAAGAGTAGACTACATGAATTGCACTATAGGAATATCTTTGAGCAATATTTACTCTGTTAAAGCTAGATATATGTTTTTAAATACTTTCCATCAAAGAACAAATAGGTTTGACTAAAAAGACATAAAGTAGTTTCATAAATTTATATATGAATAAATGTACTTGAAATACTAATATGAAAGTATCTACAGTAGATACACCTTCACAGTTTTAACTATTAGAATACTACCTGAGACAATTAATATGACATCTTGATGGTCTATGAGAAATAATATCTCCCCTTGGTGGAAATAAGAGGGCTAAAGCCTAATTTGTCTACGCCTTCATTTTTTAAAAATTGTTCTATTTCAATATGAATCTATGCATAATATTCTAAAAATCAGGGGACAGCAATGCTATGGTTTTCTATGAGAGAGATAAAGAGATGTACAGTAATATGCCAACAGAAGTTGACATATTTTTAAATCATATTTTCATAAGAAATAAAACCAAATTGAACAGAATCCAGTTGTTTCAAAATAATAAAATGCATGCAGAAAGAATGAGAATAAAGTGTAGTTTTTGTTTTTGGCACATGAAATATATCCTCTTGCCTGACAATATGATTACATGAATTTGAAATTATTAGTAATGGCCCTGTACTTAACAGCAAACATGGTCTAAACTAATACTTAATGAATGTGTCTCAATCACAGTTTTTAGTCTCAGTGTTTTATGTTGGAATTATAATATTTTCCTGATATTTTCCATTGCCTGAAGTAAGAAATGTTCTGTCTTTCTAGGAACTATTCTGTATTAATGCGTTTTGTTGATTGCCCATGTCACGGGTCGAGTGGGGGTGGCAGAAACCAAACGCAGGTTGGTTTTTAGAACAATAATAATTTTAATGAAACACGTAAAACACTCACCAGAACAGCAACAATAACCGACAGGGAGAAACAGAGGGCTACATATACTCTAGCTAACTAGGGGAATGGACACCAGGTGTGTGTAATGACAAGACAAAGACAAAGTCCAGGATGAGGTGTGAAGGGAAACCTGGGAAGCATGGCAGGCCGGTGAAGGCTGCCATTAAACGCTGACAGCCCAGTTTAACTGCTGGTCATATGGCAAACTATACTATATCTATTTTAACTTAGATATACTGCTACTAATACACCTGGACTGTTGACTGCTCAGACCACATTTCGACCACTGAAAAACTTGTGAAGGTGAGAAAATATAGACAAAATATTTATCATGGCAACATATTGCTAGGAGCTAACGCACACGCACACACACACACACGCACACACACACGCACACACACACACACACACACACACATGCACACACACACTCTTGTAAAAGAGATTTCTGATCTCAATGAGACTTACTGTTCAAATAAAGGTAAAATAAACAAATAAAAAATCAAACGCACACACACACACACTCACACACACACACACACATAATAAGCAGTTAAATTATAAAGTTGAAATCCAACTGCATCTAAAAAGCAATATTCTTTTAGGAAACAGACTAAAGCAATAATTACTCAAATACTTCAGGGCACCAAACTAATAATAATAATAATAATTTATAATAAAACATTTGCTGTAAGATTGAAAATATAAGTTTACTTTGTACAATTGTCGACTGTACAATAAGCCTGGGTCCGCCTGACTATGGCTCTTAGCTAAACTTTTTTGCTGAGATTATAGTCTGGAAACCCTATCGCATTAACGTTTTCACCACCCTTCTGGTGGACCAATCAGGGTGGGTTAGTGAGATGACGTTGAAGTCAAGCTTGTTTCGAAATTGTGGTAGATCTAGATGAGGTCAATACAGTTGTATTAACACTGATTGGTTAAAGGCTGTCCAATAGCGAATAGTGAATGTTGGGTCTGGTTGCACCAGGCTACTTTACAAGAGCCTTAAACGAACAGTTATGTAATTAAGCAGATGCCTTCATGCAAAGCGACATACAGTGAGTTCACATCTTACTTCAGGAGTAGGTTTATACATCTTACTCAAGGATGCTTACAAGTACAGGATGTTTTGGCTGAGTTGTGTAGGCTGTTCAGCATTTGTATTTAGCCTTTTTCAAAACCTATTCTCTTGGACTGACTAATTATGAAATGTGCTACAATATAACAGTCACAATCACTGTACCTAACCCAGTTCCATTAAGTTGCTTTCTTTCATACAGTAAATGATATAGCCTTTGAAAATATGTGGATTACTTAAAGAACAAAAGGTGAGATGTGTTTTCTCATCTTTTAGAGATTATTTTGTGTTAGTTTGATAGTTGTTTTCTATCAGTATATAGTAAAAAAAAATAAAATAAAAGATTCCAATGCATGAGAGACATTTCATTATTAAAATCTTTGGCATGGACAGTATCAAGTGAAACATTTGCTTTACAAACCTAACCACAATCCATATACACAATGCTATATCAGTAATGTCCATGTTCCAAAGTGTCTCCAAATCTGATGTTTTATCTCATCTCACGCTACGATGAATATGGGACATATGTAATACTAGCACCTATTGGTCAACATGGGACATACTGTAATACTAGCACCTATTGGTCAATATGGGACATATGTAATACTAGCACCTATTGGTCAACATGGGACATATGTAATACCAGCACCTATTGGTCAATATGGGACATACTTTAATACTAGCACCTATTGGTCAACAACAGAACCACACAATGCTCCTTCCTTTTGCAGTAATGACTTCTACTCCAGTTCTAGGATTTTTTTTTTTTTAATGTTTTGCAATAACTTTTGAATATGAATGAAAATCTTTTCCCCTACCCTGACATTTATTATGTCCACTGCCTTCTGGGAAGGCTTTTCCGCAAACTCTGTACCTGCACAGACAAAATGCTATCATCAGCTTCTCTGCTGCCTCAGAACTAGTTTTATAATTTGTCTTTGACATCACGTCAATGTGTGTGCATTACATCACATGCTGACCCCATGAACACAGACTTACATTTTCTAAGATACATAATACAGAACTAAATATCCAAGCCAATCAGAACAAAACATCTATTTTTCTAGTTATTTTAAATACTATAATTTGTCATATACCGTTTTTAACCAGAATCACTGGATTGAAGAAACATATAGTCTTTTGTGTCTTTTCTCTAATGTCATTATTGTTGGTTATTGATATATTTCAGCACAGAAATTTATGATTAAATGGGTATTTCTCTTAAAGGGATTATTGGAAAACCTTTGACCTCTGTAGAAGTCTTCCTATGCCCAGTAAAATGTCTACTGGGTTTTTTATTTTAATGGAAAACGCAAAGCTGTTTCAGATATTCAATTAAAATACTACTTATTAAAGAACATTTGGTTGTTTGCATTTTTTGGTCCCCTTTTAAACAAATAAATGTAATCTTAACTGATGAGAAAGTGATATCAACGTTCAGTGGTTTATTGAAATACTAAAGGCCCACTGTGCAAATAATTTCCCAGAGGTAACAGATAAATCGTTCAGGTTTGAATGGCTGCTGTTAGATGAGCTCCACTGGTGTTATTCAGCCACAAGCACCTTGTCCTGAGAGACGATCTGGAAGCCGTTACAGACACTCCAAATCAGATAGCTAGATCGTAGACTTAATCTCAGCACTGTGGCTCATAGGTACGGCAAATCACACTGTGCTTCAAACTGCACAAAGACTCATAATCCTTTAAATCTGCGCATGATTCAGGACTCATGTCATCACTTAATCCCTTAAATCTGTGCATGATTCAGGACTCATGTCATCACTTAATCC
>JAODUH010046284.1:0-19754 GCA_027564835.1 Typhlichthys subterraneus
TCTCTCTCTCTCTCTCTCTCTCTCTCTCTCTCTCTCTCTCTCTCTCTCTCTCTCTCTCTCTCTCTCTCCCCCTTCCCCCCGGTGGCCGCTTGGCTTATCCCGCGGCGTTGCTGGTAGCGACACACCAAATGACAGAAAATACCTGTCCACGTTCAGACCCACCGTGAGTCAGGCGGTGGGGCTTGCACGTGACACAAAACGTGTGCATGTAAAGTTATGTACAGTGGCTCCAACATACAGACAGGACACTGTGCAGAGATACATTGTATCCCTGAGCAGCATGGGTGCACATACACACAAACATACAAACAATCACTTATTCACAGCGCCTCAAATGGTGAATTGGCTCCATCGTTTGCCTGTTTATTTTCCTTGGTGTTGGCAGAAAATCCCATATTTTAATTAGCATGGCCACATCAAAAAAAATAAAAAAGGCTGTGGCCTGGATACTGGCTCGCCTGCTGGCTTTCTTCCCTGCACTGTGAAAATCACACACACGCACACGCACGCACACACGCACGCACAAACACACACACAGGCATGAGACAGCTATGCTATACTGCAGTGGGCACTGCTGTTTTTCACTTAATTTGTCTGACCTCCCTCTGCGCTCTCTCTTCCTGTCTGTTTCCCTATGTGTAAACACAGAGCCCCATTCACGCTGATGGACCGCACGTGAATGTGCCACGCACGCGCACGCTCTCACGCCAGTGGGCATAAAGGGGAGAACATTTCTGAGCATGTGGGTGTGTGCGTGGGCGCGCTGTAGTGTGTTTGCTTTTAGCACAGATGTGTTGAGGAACTGTATAATTACAGAGCAAGTGAGAGCTGGGAACTAATCCTCGGACATTTTAGAGAGGCGTCTGAAAGTGAGTGACGCATAAAGCCTTACCAGTCCTCTTGAATGCCATCTGAGAACACTCGGTCTGGAGACTTCAAACTCCCACGCAAACTCTGTTGCGTAGGCCTGATAAGAACATTCTAGAACTCTCTATTTGACACCTGCAAACATTCCAGGGAACAGCTGGAACACTTGAAACACCTCCAGTTGTTCTAGAGCGATGTCAAAACACTCATACCTCAAACCACCGTACAGTATATCTGGCATTCTCAAAGGACACGCCCACTGGCGGCGTCTGACTTGCGATGACGCCAAGATTTAGAACACGTTGTACAGTATTTCTTAATCGTCATATTCACAAAAATGCATGAAATCTCTGCGGATTATTGAGCTCCTTCTTCAAATTGTCTTTACGTTTCGAATGTCAATAAAATAACATCAACGCCAGTGGGCTTTGTTGTTCATACAGCTTTAGAACACAGTTCAATCACAATAGCTACAACACTTTCATGCACCTAGAAAGACTAGCATACTACCACACTTACATTCTTCTGCTAATGACCCATAAATATTATGTACAAAGTATGAATTCTCAACTAGAAGCAACAAGACCAACTTTAAACATTTGCAAACACCATGAATACTGTGGTAGCACATATTGTGTACTGTATGACTGTTGTAGAAGTGTCAACACACAGCAGAAACCATAACGTGTTGTCATAAACATATTCTGTACATTCTATAACACTACCAAAGCATGTACAGCTATTTTAGATCTAGAAAGACCATACACAAACCAACATAAACTGTAGAGAACACAAACCCGTAAACATAAAAAAAGGAAAAAAAAAAAGAAAAATAAATCTGTCAAAAAAAGAAAATGCACTATTTGCGCAAAACTTGAAACGGCAGACCACAGAATAAGCAAGGACGTGGATGTATAGGCTGCTTCACGTTACAGAGCACCACCCAGCCAAACGATAGCAACGTTTGGACATTAAAACCTCAGTGTTTTCAGCGCTGTCCCGCTAGAATGCCCGGGGAGAGTTCTGTAGCAGTTTAAACATGCCATATGGACACATGGTGTGCCATCTGAAGTCACCATGCTGTCTTCTCCTCTCACTCACCCACATTGTTAGGTAGCTTGCACAGAACACACACACACACCCCCTAGCTTTCACAACTGAATTTCACTAATAAAGTGAAACGCACACAATGAAGATTTATGGCAAGAGATAGTTTGACCACAATAGAAATTTAGTAACTTTGAAGGTGTTTTTTTTTTCAGTGATAAACTTTGGTTTTGTTTCTGTGAAATGCAGTGAAGACATAATTTAACAAAGGGCAAGTCAAGGTCTTGAAATACTTTATATCCATTTCTAAAGCCTTTTTGAACTGCTTTCTTTGTTTACTGACATTTGATTCTAATACATTTGGGTTATCAACAGCATATGTAGACTGGTATTTAGATCCATAAACATCAGAACCACATCCACACATGAATGGGGCTTCAAATCTTGATGATGTGGTCACAATTATAAATAAACATTGCAATACAAACACTAAATTACAAACACACTGCTTAACTTTAGGAACTTAACTTTAGGAAGAAACATGATTGTTTAGGAAGAAACATAGATTGTTATCTAGAATGTTAGTGTTTTACAAAGTGTTTTACAACATTTGTTGGTGTTTGGTGTTTCACGTGACGAGAAGGTGTCTACTTTAGGGTGTATGTGTGTTTATAACGTACTCACATGGTGTTCTAGGATTATTCAGAGATGTTGCAAATGTTCTGCAATTATAGGATGTTTATAGTTACAACAAACATGTTATTTATGATACAATACACACACCCACACACACAATAAAAAACTCAATACATTAAAGTGTTAATATAATAGAAATAAATAGCAGGAAATAGGAGAACAAATTCACGCACAAAAAAACCTTGCACCTGAGAGAGTTTTAGTTACATAATATTAGAAGGCCACTAACCAGAGCAGAGAGCTTTCATATGGCTGCTAATATCATAGAAAACCATTTGCCTATAGACTCTCTCTCTCTCTCTCTCGCATACACTCTCTCACTTCATTCTGCCTCTCTTCTACAGCATCTCTCTTTTCTATTCACTCTCTTCTCTGTTCATTCTGTATCTTCTCTCTCTCTACCCACACACACACTCACATGCACACACACACGTGCACACACACACACACAAGCACATGCACTCATATGCGCACGCGCACACACGCACACACACACACACATGCATGCGCGCGTGCACACACACGCACACACACACGCGCACACACGCACACACACACGTACACCACATATGAGATTCCACTCCTACTGGCCTAGTTTTGGCTTTATTAGCTCCCTGATGCAGTTATATACACTTATAGGACTGTCTGGAGGAGGGAAGCGGGGGGCAGAGATGAAGGGGTGCAGACGACGGAGGGAGTAACGGAGGTGATCTGCGGGGGCGGGGGTGCAGGGGGGGCGCGGGGATCCGGACTGGAGTAAGTAATTGAAGTGAGATGTAGGGATAGGGACTGACAGAGATGGGTGAGAGCTAAAGCAAAAGTGTGCTGCTGTGTCTGAAGGATGGGTGTGTGTGTGCGTGTGCGTGTGTGTGTAGGTGCGTGTGTGCGTGTAGGTGTGTGCGTGCGTGTGTGTGTAGGTGCGTGTGTGCGTAGGTGTGTGCGTGAGTGTTTTGTCTTTTGAGAGACCTTGGGGTACCAAACATGAGGCTTTGTATCCTGTTCCAGAAATATTGGTAATTCAGAACAATGGTCAGACCTCGACCTCTCGCTCTCTCTCATACACCGACACACACAGTCACACACCCACACACACGCACATCTCTCCCCTGCGGTCCCTGAATGAGATCCTGTCACTTCTCGATCAACCTGTCAGACAAGCTGTGGGTAAAATAATGTTGTTTTCCCCATGGGAAACAGCTTAGGAGCGTGTTGTATGATTAATATGGATTTTGCTTGACATACCCACACGGAATTGTGTGTTCGTGTGTGTGCACAAGAGATTAAAGGAGCACTCCTTGATTTGTGTCCAGAATCCACATTGTGGCTAGAACAGGTGTTACACAAACATGTCTTTTTTTCCCCAGTTGGTTTTGAAACTCCAGAGCACATCTACAGGTGGCTGCTGGCCACAGACATGGGGCTGTGGTTTAGATCCCCCCATATAAAGAGGAATACATATAAACATTCATTCAATTCCATTTCCCTTCTGAACTCAGGCTAGAGGGGCAGATGGCAGTGATGGTGCTGTTGTTCATATTTAGCTGTTTTCTGATTATGATGATGGTGATGATGATGCATGATAACCATAACTAAATGTAATTATCATATACACATTTATATGATGTATTTTGCATCTATTTATTTACTTGCATCTAGCGTCCGCGGTGCAAATGATATTCTTATATATCTTATCCTGTATTGTAATATTATTATATTATTGTATTGTTTTGTAACTTTATCACGCTTGGGAACAAATGAAAGTGGAAGGAAAGTTGAGCAGCGCACGTTGCTTTCTACTTCTCCTCCTAAGTCATGCTCTACACCAGGGCTATTCAACTCTGGTCCTGGAGGACCGCACCCTGCATGTTTTAGATCTCTCCCTGCTCCAACACACCTGATCCAAATGAATGGGTCCTCATCAGGCTTCTACCTTGTGTTAGCGCAGGGAGAGATCTTAAACATGCATGGTGCGGCCCTCCGGGACCGGAGTTGAATAGCCCTGCTATATGCACACGTCTACCCTTAACCCAAAAACTGTGTGATCTTATATTAATGGTTTTGCTTCAAACACAAGTCAGGGAAGTGTACTTGTACCTGTTCCTGGACCTGGAGAGTGACGTTCAAGGACAAAAGGAGCTTTAGCCTGTTTGAAGTTGTGATCTCTACATTTAATTAAAATAGATTAGATTTATAAAATAAAAAAGTCACAGACTTCATAATATAACACCTCTATGTTTGCTGTTTACAAAACTCAAGCCATCAAGGAATAACTACTTGCCAGATGGGCATATTTTGCGTTAAACTTGTGTTAAACATTAAATACAAAATGTCTCTCTGAAATAAACACGACTATAAAATGAGGAACAAAGCAATTATTTTTACTCAGAGACAAACTATATGACTACACATGGTTGCAAGCTAGCTTTGTACGAGAGAACCGGCTGTATGCAAATCAAGGCACATGATACAATGCATATTGCTAGCCATCCTTACTGCTCAGCTCACGACTTGGAGAATGAGATTGAATATTTTAGTATTACCTCTGGAAGGTGCAAGTATGCAGAAATTGTTCGCTGCTATTTTTTAGGGGCGGGTGGAGGGCAGATAAAAAAATATATATGTATTTTTTTTCGTTTGAAAGTCAGGTGAGAATTAAATAAGAATATCCAAGTGATACACAACCTATGTGATGCATGCATTTATATACTGTAGTATATACTGTACATCCTTTATAAAGATTACATGCTAAATCATATTGCTTTGCATTTCTGTGTTATTTTGTATGGAAAAAGAAGAGTAATATTGTATGCACATACACAAGCACACACACACACGCACACGCACACGCACACGCACACGCACGCACCCACACACACGCAAAGCCCTGCCTCTCTCGGTCTATAGCATGTAGGCTACTTGGCTGATTGCGTTTTTTTTTTTCATAAGCTCAGCCATCTCTCCCGTCCTCTTCCAGCGGTAACCATGGCAACCGCCTCACCGTCGTCCAATTCTGGGACGCGCGCTATAATGTAGACACCCCCCCCCTTCCCGCTGATTCCACCTAGCAACATTCCTGCGCTGCTAAGCCTGTTTGAGCACCCCTGCCTTTTGTTCCCCACAACAAATCAGTGTGTAATCAAACGGCACCTGCCGAGATCCCGCCGCACCTAAGAACCTGATTGGGCGACAACCGCTGCAACTGCCCCCCCTCCCCCATCCCGTTACACCAGCTGACAACAGCCCCCCGTCCACTACACACACACAAACACACACACACACACATACAGAGTTCGCCTCTTGAACAACTGCAGTCGCGGGGGGCAGGGGGGGGGGCTTCGCTGTCCTCGTACCCCTGTTTCTTACGCCACTCACCACTGTCGCCGAGGCGACGCGGCAGCGAGCAAGTTAGTCAGAGGGCGGAGACTTGTCTCTGAGGCAGTGAGTCACACATCTGCGAGCATGTCAGTGTGTGTGTGTGTGTGAGAGATACAGTCGTCTAGACTCAGGCGGTGCCCGGCAGAGCATGCTAACTGCGGTTAGCATGACGGCGGCAACAGCCCAGTGGGATGGTGCAGCTAACGCTACAGCATGCAGGTCGTAGTTACATGAGGGGAGGTCTGACTGTCTGTCACGATAAATGATAAATGTACGCAAGGCTGGCAGGCAGCTCTGTCAAGTGTATTATTAAGATTACGAAGGCAGTTGTTTGCGCTGTTGCACGTGAAGGAAGGTAACATGTTTGTTTACGTCCTTTTCCCTCTTTCTTTCTCCTTTGTGTACAGTATGCGTGTGTTTGCGTGCATCCGTGTGTGCGTGTGTGTGTACATATGTCTCCATGCACGTGTGGGCCCTAATTACTGCACTGAGGCACAGTGACAGTCGGACTCCCAGGGTGCCGTCGGGCATCTCCTGTAACCGTGGCGACTGCATGAGGGTGGCAGCACATATACGCACGCACACACACACTATGTAGGACATTTCCAGATATGACCTCATTCAGCGGGAACTGTGGCGGGAAATGGAGGGAGGAGAAGGGGAAAAGGAAGAGGAGCTAATCACCAACGTCCTAGTGAGTCCAACTCTGCAAGCTCTCTCTCTCTCTCTCTCTCTCTCTCTCGCTCACACACAATAAATATGTTTGGCTTCAACTGCTTTTAAAAGTCACCAAGACCTATGCAATCTCACATACGTCACTAGCTTATTTAACACTAATTACATGTTGCTTGTGCTAGTGGTATATGCCCTTTGAGCTTATTGTGTTAACTGGCCTAATGAGGATTCTGTAGTGAACATACATGCAATGTATGGTGGGTAAATTCCTCTCTATTTCCCAGGTCTCACCACTTAACCACTTAACCTGCATTTGTTCAAGAAGGCGGCCATCTTGTTTAAAGGACCGACAGGGCTGGAGGTGAACTACAGAGACTGCTGAACACGCTGCCTTCTCCTGCTCTTTAAACAAGTGCATGCTCTAGCTGGCTAGCTAGCGTACTAACGTTGACGGCTGTGCATCGGTGCAAACCAGCAAACACACACACACACACACACGTCTAGGAGCCTATAGCACTTTGAAGCCTCAATTCTGAAGAGACAGGCTGCCAAGAGAGGTTGACCGAGCTAAGAAGGTGATATACAACACTTTCTCTCACTTCCTGAAAATGTGTGTACACACACACACACACACACACACACACATACACACACATTGAGCATGCCCCCACAATCACGAGCGCACAAGTACTCGCAAGGGCGTGTATCCAAGAGTGGTGTGTGCGTTTGTGTGTGAGCATGCATGTGCATGTGCATGTGCATGTGCATTCATACATCCCTACAGAGATGTTATCTGCCAGAGAGCTGAGGTCTTCTTCCAGACTGCGGAGGGGTGTGTGTGTGTGTGTGTGTGTGGATGTGGGGTCACAGGTGGCCAGGCCTGACCCAGAGCCTAACTCCCACAGTCCCAGCAGCCTTCACTCTCACCTTCCCTCCTGAGACCCCCCCTTCCCCCATATGACACAGCAAAGCTAGAGGACTGGAGGAGGGGGGGAGAAAACATCAGGCCAGGGAGCGTTAGGGGCCACGAGCAGAGGGTGGGAATCGTGCGTATACGAAGCGTAGTGGAGCAATATACGAGAGACAGAGGCGGTTAAGAAAACAGCGGGAAGAAACAGGGACAGAGGAGAATAATGCATGGCATGATGTTATTTAGCGGATTTGGCAGGAAAACAACTCGCTCACTGCGTCACCGGCCTCGTTCTCCGTCGTCTTTGAGAGGGAAACAACCGACAGAGCCTGCCACATAGTTGTTATGAGCAAGGAGAAGAGGTGAAAGGACTGGTATGGAGGTGTTTGGAGGTGTTTAAATACGTTTAAACGCAATCTTATCACTTACGCTTCAGGCAGCGAACAACAGGCAGAATACATGTGCTTCTGTGTTTCTGTAGTGTCGATGCCCGCCATGGCTGAACATGGTCTATACCCAGAGTGGTTTTAAAGGTGCTTATCAGCGCTCCTTCTCTCGGGAGATGTTTTAAAGCACCGCCCCAGGAGCCTTTAAGTTGCTTTTATGTCCGTGAGCTTCTAAATCTGATAGTGCATGGAAAGGCAAATCTACAAAGACTTTCAGAGTTTGCATTTCAGGATGCATCCGATATCATTCCAACGTTTCATGTTGATTTATTGATAATTGTACTGCATTTATGTCTGTTTGATAATTGTACTTATTTTATTGTATTGCGTTTATTTCTGTCTTCATATGGGGTTCAAGTTTGGACCTGCCCACACAATGATTGGTTGAACTGAATACACTGCAAAAACTACATCTAACTTAGTGTGACAATCTTATTTTTAGATTTAAAATCTAGTTATAGTAATATTAATGGCTTATCTGGTGACTTAATTTATGTAAATATGCACTTAATTTAAGAAATCTTATCAAGTGAATTTCACTTACTGCACTGGCAGCCAGTTTTGCTTGTTTAAAGCATTAGTAAACTCATAACTGATATATGTGCACTTATATTTGAAAGGGCATTGTTTGGCAGTGTATATGTTGACTTAATACATATTATATTTAGATATTTTATTACTATTGACTATTTCAACATTTTACTTTAACCCCACTTTAACACCCATTCAAATTGTTTCCATATAAATGGGAACAATGGGAATTTCACCTTTATTGCAATAAAAATGTTGTTTGGTACTGAATAAACTGTACAAAAAAAAAGACTATTAATATATAATGTATAAATATAATATACACACACTATAAACCACGATATACTGTACTCATTGTGTTGGATCCTGCCAGGACAGGCTCTGGAACCTCTCAATAATGTACCACCCATGTTACAGCACCTACAGTACTAGCCAGGACAACGTATAGTACAATCATTTCATTTATTCACTTGGTGTTGAAGCCTAAGCTATAGTGTCAGTCGCTGTTTTTCCATCATTTGATGGTTAGCTGCTACTTAGAAAAATACTACAAAATGTACAAAATATCTTTTGTAAAGATTCATCACAGAGAACTTAGCTTGAGGTTAGTGTGGTTTCTTATGAAGAATTACGATGGGTTGCAGGGACAAATGCTAATAGAATATGTTTATTGACACTTGGGCTCTCCATAAATGCATAAATAGATATTTAATAGGTCATCTGAGCCTGGATCAAGTTTGCAGGTAATCTGCTATACAGTACCTTAAATTAGATGTTTATAAGGTTAGAAAGCCTCACTGAACTGCACCTACTGTAAGTTTGAGTGCACTATACTGCATCAAACGAAAGCACTGTGGACCCTGAAATTCAACAAGAACAAAATCATAAACCTTGACAAGGACGCTGGCATCCACTGAGATGCAATTATGGTGCTTCAGGCAAGCATTCCAGGTAGGATTCAGGTGAGGGGGTGAACTAAACTTTCAAAGAATGCTTTTAAAGGAGTGTTACAGTAATAGAGAAAGCTCGGCAGCCATTTCAAATACAGGGTCCTTGCACGCAATAAAAAAAAACTAAACAATAGAAAAAAGAAAACAGTGGCACACAGATAAAAGCAAGTGAGTCACTGAACTGAGGTCAGCCTTTGACTAAACCAGATTAAGCGTAACTTTCATGGCCACGGCTTCATTTCCCCTTCAACCCAGCGTATCCCAATGGGAAGATAATCTGGGAAATGCTGCGATATCAGGTCCTCACTAGGTTGCTTGAGAAAGCTTTGTGAAGCCCTCCAGAGATATAAGGCTTTGATATCAAGACCAATTATGTGGTATATGAGCACACGCACGCACGGGCGCTTACACGTGCACAAACAAGAGCGACTCGGCTACTGTACACACTCATGCCCACCACTCTCTCCGTGGCATTTGGAGAGAGTGGTGGAATGGAGAACAAAGAGAGAATGTGATACAGAGGAATCGGTGGGCAGGAGGAACACGCAATGTTTATCAGATTCAGACATACGAAGAATAGGAGAGCAGAACAGCAGACAGACAGACACAGAGCGAAAAGAGGACTGGAGAGGAGAGAGCTGTACGCGGACGCACACGCACGCACACACACACATGGACACACACAGACATTGCATGTGTGAGCCAGAGATTCGGCCCTCGAAATTAATTATTAACAAGCACGCGCATTAAAGAACGCACACAAACACACACGCATGCAGAGTGTGCACCTTTACACAAATACACAGTGTGCGTGTGTGCTTGCTGGAGCATGTGCATGCAAACACACACACACACAATATGTGATAAACAGTTATTTCCGGTCTGAGTCACCTCCACTGAGGATTCCTCTAGATTGAGATTGGCCTCTAGCTCTGCTAATTGGAGCTTACAGTCTGGTCTGGCTCCTGGGTAGAGTGTGTATGTGTGTGTGTGAGAGAGTGTGAGTGTGAGTGTGAGAGAGAGAGAGAGAGAGAGAGAGAGGGAGAGATAGAGTGTGTTTGTGTGTGTGTGTGAGAGAGAGAGAGAGAGAGAGAGAGAGAGAGAGAGAGAGAGGGAGATAGTGTGTGTGAGTGCGTGTGTGTGTGCGCCCATGCTCGCGAGCATGTGTGTGTGAATTATAGATGGCTGGGGCCGTAGGAGTGCAGCCACACAGGCTACAGCTGCCAGTGCAAATGTAGAGGCAACGTCAGGCCAAAGCAATCGAATGCCGACGCCACACAGTGTGAGTTTGGACAGGTGGCTATGATGCAACAGACAGAGTAGAGAGAGCAAGTTGTGCTGGGATTGAACTAAAAAGAAGAGCAGACATTCAACGTAAACCACTGCAAGCGCTAAAGCATACAGCATAATCTGGGCTATACTGATGGCCATATTGATGTTGTTATTTACTAAATGTTAATAAATACACAAGCTCACCCAAAGCATCTCTGTTTAATTTGTGGCGTCCTATTGTGTTTTAATATACCAACGTTTTCATCAACAAATTCCCTTAAAACACAATATTGTTGGTAATCTATCTGTGACAGAATTGTAGAGGTAGCGGGTGATTATATTGTTCCTACAGTAGGTGTTATGTATATACACAGCAAAGCAGACAGAAATATCACCTCACATACAGTGTAATGACACTTTATATAGAGAACCATAGTGCAGACACCGTATCGGTTACCTAGCAGCAGTAACTCATTCACTCATATTGCGCTTCTTACACACACACACAGACAGTACAGAATACAACACATGCACAAAACACTGCCACAGCTCAGCGCACGTGCACATTACGGACCTGAGCGACATGATCTTGTATGCGTCGGGCAGGTAGCAGCGCGTGTTCTCCATTTGGGCGGGGTCCGAGTCGCAGATCTTGTCGTCAGTGCGCCCGTAGTTGGCGCTCTCGATCATGATGACGTCGGTGCCCGGGCAGCGCAGCTCGATGGGGTACGACTCGCAGGACAGCTCCCTGCGCACCACCGCCATCGGGATGGGCGCGCGGCTGTCAGCTGTGGGCGGGAGAGAGACACGTGGCTGCGTTAGCATGCTAACATGGGACCTGTTGCCGCTTGTGCAAAAGAACAACCTCAGAGCTAATGTAAATATACCAGACGTCATAGCAGATTGTCTACAATAGTCATTCTTGTTAACTTTATGACATTTCAAACATGTATCCAGTGTTTAAATACACTAATTTTTGAAGGACCCTGTTCCTAACATTTCATAACTTATGATTTGTTTAATGGACCTAGCTGTTGGCGGGCTAGTCACTAGCTAGCTAGTCCCCCATGCTAACATGCATGCATGTTTGTCAAGCATTTTTTTTTGTCTAAGATGCTGGTGCTCCAGTATGACATCTAGTGGCAGAAAGTCATACAGAAGCTCTTTAAAGACAATGAACCAATAATAAAAAAGCACTATGCCTCAAAAAAGAATGTCACAATCTCAAGCCTCCCCAAATTGAAAACCATTGTAGTAACATGCTAATAACCTCAGCCACGAGTCACCTGCAGCCTGCCTACAGAGCCACCACACGTCAAAATATGCAATTCTAAGACTTTTTTCCAACAGTTGCTCTTCCAATCTGTATGTTAGCAGCCATAATTGCAAAGGCTCGCTGCTCGAGCAAAGATGAAGTTGTTGACTTGTACTATAGACTAATTATCTCCACTGCAAAAACAATTGCGCTGTGCGAGAGCATGTCCACTTTAGCAAGTTAACGAACTTGCCAACAATGGTAATTAGAGTTGGGCAGGGGAGCGTTTGCAACATTAGCCTTGGTAGATGTAAACTGTTGAACAATTTCTACATGTAGTGCTGTGTAATTTCACTCGGGGTATCATTGAAAGCAACGAGTTTGGAAACGCTGCCAAAATTGCAGTGTTGTTGGCAGTATCTGAAATAGTGCAAATGTTTATGTTCATATGGCAATGCTTATGTGTGTCATGTCTTTGTGTGATCGCTAGAGAAGATTAGGAATGGAAATGTAAAGGAGGAGGGGGAAAATGTGAGACGAGACCTTGAGAGATGTAGAATTTGATGGGGCCATGTGGAAGACAGTGGTGCAGTCGTACAATTCATTTCCTGAAGAGGACGCATTTGAACCACCATGGAAGAATGGTTTTAAGCATTGCCTTTTGTCGCCTGTGGGGGGGGCAGGTGACAAAGAGACATAGACGCTGGTGTCTGACTCAGGAAGGTGCTGGAGGGGAATGGGGGGGGTATAGTCTACTCTAAAGAGAGAATTTTTTTTTTTGCATTTTGGGGATTCGGGATGTGCCCTAAGGCCTTTGAGAGATCTGAATGTATAATGCATAGACAAACTCCTTGAAACTCTGAAATGTAGCTTAAACAATGAAGCCAAGTTATTATTCTTCCAGTCTAATGCCGTAACAGCCCAACGTATTTGGGAAAAATAACATTGCATGGAATAGAGTAAATATTGCAGTGCTTACTGTTATTTCTCTCAATTGATATGACAGATATCTCTAAACTAAGTTTAAGTTCTCTGAACAGTTAGCAAATCACTTATATTTTTCAACACAACACTATTAAATAGATACTGTGTATATTCAGCTACAGACAGGGGACAAACTATAGAAAAAACAAAATAAAGCCGTTGAGGAACATATTGCAGAACAAATGCAGACATGTCCGTGCACACTTTACTGTACGCAATTTAATTCCACAGATGTGGCATGTTTAAAAATGTTGTAAACTGTGTACGCCATTTTGTTATTAGATACATTAGTTTGTAGAGTTTACGGAGCAGTATTTGCACAAAATAGTAGAGACAGCATGTACATTAGTTTAAACAACGTATCAGACAGTTCATATTTTTGATAACCCTACTACACACATTCCAGAATCCAAGGAGTTGTTTGATTAGTATACATTTCAGCATCTGCATCAAATAACAGAATAAAGGACATATTTCAAAACTGGGATGCACAGACGGCCACGGATTTGCGGCATCAGCAAAAAAATCTTAAAAGGGATTTTTCTTGTAAGCCAAAATGCAGTGCGTGAGACATTTCGTCTCGTGCACTGTATGTGGCATTGCCTCTTGCCCTGCCACAGAATATTTCATGTTAAGTGGGTCCACAGGAGAAAAAACTAAAAAAGGGTCTTTGACTTCAAATTGTTTGAGTATAGCTAGCTTGATACTTAGCTAACATTCAAAAATGAATTAACCCTAGACAACTATCAGAAAGACAAAAATAAACTTGCAGTATTTGGACATTTTCCACAAGCTCTCCGGATACATATCACAAGCTTCTCATATTCATCTAACCACTAAGTGCCAGCTTACAGCACAACAGAGCATGCAAGACTGCACCAGATGGGGTCACATCTAGCCAAAGGGGGACCCAGCTGCTAATTACAAAGTGTGAAACATCACAACTGCAGCTTGCAGCTTGTGTTATCAGGCATTCTCATGTATACGAGCATTGTCTTCTCATAGCACCGGAGATGTTTATTTGTGTTTGTATATACAGTGCCATCGTCATCTGTGTTATGTGTCAGTTTATAACAATGCTGTTGTGTTGTTAATTTAATTTTACAAATGTGTGGGTGTGTCCAGGACGCCACACATTCTCGCACATGCACACAGGTACACACACAAACGCGTGCACACGCACTCACACGCACACACTTGGCTAGTATAGTAGCTGTTCTGTGCAAGGCACCATCCTTCTTTACACTCCCTGTCACAGTAGCCATAGCAACGCTGTCCTTCCTCCTCAGCCTGTGCCACGCTCTCATTGGCTGGTTGAGCGTCATGGTTACGCAGATGCAGCGAGGAATCTGAATAAGCTCAATGACACGCCGCACGGCTGCTACTTAATACTGGCCTTCACACACACACACACACACACACAACACACAACACCTGCTCGCACACGCACACACTAACAGACAGCACACACGTTCAACAAAACCGACACAAACAGCAACAAACATAATTTGGGCACACATAATCATACTCACTCACACACCCAATCACACCCACATACACAAGCTATAAGCCTAAACAAACAACCATGAAATACACAAATAATACGGGAACACACACAAAGTCATATCAATGACATATACTGTATACACACACACAAATGCACAGTTATGGGTGTGTGAATGCATCCGTGCACAGACCAGCTAATAGCTGTGGCCCAACATTGATAGTGGCAGCACTTGCTCACAGATAGCACTGCTGTATAACTGCCATTTAATCAAATAGCCTCACCAGTAAACACACACGTCACCACAGACTACCACTGCGCAGCAACGACATGCAATGTGTGCATGTGTTTAGTGAGGGTTTACTCTCAAAAAAGTACACTATAGTGTTTGTACTTTTAAAGTACACGTTTCACAAGTGTACCCTCAAAGGTACAATCTTGTTCCCTAGGGGTACTACGTAATAAGTACCTTCTAAAAGTAAAAACACATTATCTTTAGTTTTGCTTTTTTAATTTTGTACTTACAGGGTACCACCCCATTGACAAGCATTTTTATCTTTCTGTTGCTTTTTGAATGTTAATTCAAGCATGAGGAATTTGGGTCATTTTTGACAAATCTGTGTTTTAACAGTCATGTTTGTTCCCGTTACTTTCATTTGAGGAACATTGCAAAAATAAGACATGTAGTCGCTAAAAAGGAGATGGAGATGCTTGTTCATGCTTTTATTTCTTCACGCTTGGATTATTGTAATGCACTATACACTTGTTTAAATAAGTCATCCATGGACAGACTGCAAGCTGTACAGAACGCAGCTGCAAGGCTCCTGACTATGACCAACAAGCTCATATCACACTGGTGCTTGAGGCATTACACTGGCTTCCTATTTGTTTATAAGTCCATTTTAAAGTTTTAGTTATCACATATAGAGCCTTGCACGGTCAAGCCCCCCCATACATCCTGGACCTGCTACACACACACACACCTCTGGGCGGTCTCTGAGGTGTTCAGGTCAGGGCCTTTTAACTATCCCAAGAACTCGGTTTAAAACAAGAGGTGACCGTGCTTTCGACTCAGTGACTCCCAGGCTGTACGACGCTCTCCCTCTAGCCTTAAGAGTTATGGATACCGTGGACACTTTTTAAACACACCTTAAGATGCACCATTTTAGACAAGCTTTTCATTATCATTTGATTTTATGCTGCTTTTATATTTGCTTTGCGTTTTAATGTATTATGTGTTTTTTAGTTTTTTTTTGTAAAGCACTTTGTTACTTCTTGTCTGTGAAAGACACACACACACACACACACACACACAGACACACACACACACACACAGACACACACGCACGCACATACACACACAACCAGGTCTCTCCATACTCCAATGAAGCGTGCCTGTACATTCATAAGTGACATTAATGGCGTGTGTGAGGGGCAGAGCTGCCTCGTCACCTCTTCATTCATCCATTTAGGACGATGCTGACGCCCTGTGAAGCCGCTCGCCGTCATTATTTACCTCGGCCTCACACGGCCACATTTAGCGCCGCCCGTCTCCGAGCACGTGCGAGTGCGCGGCATGTTAATGCGAGTGCCATTAGTCGTGCGAGCGGTGACAGGAAGTTGGCAGGCTGGGACGCGACGGACGATCCCGGGCAGACGCTCTCTCATTGCCTCATAGGGGACTGAAACAAAAGGATATTGATTTTTACATTTGGGCCAAGGAAAGAGAGAGCGCAGGGAACGAGACAGATAGACGAAGAATGGAAGGAGAGGAAGCGGATAGGGGAAGAGAGAGAGAGAGATTTAAAAAGTGATCTCTCACTTCGACTGCCAATGATGGTGTTCGACCAATGGGAATGCAAGGAATGCGGTGTTTTTCTGCATCGAATCAAAACAATGGTCAGTGAGATAAGCGTGTTAGGTTGCAAGGGAATATGTGACCCCATGCTTTGTTTGAATTCCTCTCCTCTTACAGCCATGGCCTAAATGTTGTCCAAGTCTACATCAGGAGAGACATGTTTACAGTATTCGTTAAAATGGCGGTAATCCCAGAAACACATGTTTAATCACACTGATATTGTTAGTTTTTGTGAGAACATTGTTTATAGCGGATTTTCCTCAGTATAGGGCGAAGCAGCTGAACTCCAAAATATATGGGGCCTCAATTCTATAATAAAATGAATTCAAATTCTGCCTCTCTCTTCCATATCTGGGCTGGACTTAATAGGTCTTTCAAGTTCTTAGAATTGCAAAAAACCTCATTGCATGGTAAATACAGAAAATGTTACTTTGATCAAATTCACTGAGCTTTCCTAATAATTGTGCATTGCTATCCATGTGTGAATGTTGCCCCCTTCTCTTCCACTTAAAGTTCCATTCAGCATTTAAATGGCCACAACAGTTCTTTTATTAATAACCAAAACTAATTTCACACATACAATCACTCAGGTGCTTACAGAACAACAGAGTGAAAATGATGATGATAAAGACTTGAATAATTATTGCCAACAAGGAAAGACGTGAGACTTCTGAAGTAATTTTAACAAAATTTTGACACTTATAAGTTCACCTTTTTTCTGTCAATACAATATATAACTGCTGACTTTATAATTTGTTAAATTGCGCTTTCTGCAAATCAACGGTAGGTTATGCACCCTACAATAATATTTTTTATCATAATTACAGTGTATTTTCTGTATAGAAACACATTAGAAATAAAATACAAATATTAATGTATGGGTTAAACATTTGTTATTCTTAAAATAATGCTTTAGAACTTGCTGTTGGACAATACATTTTTATATGTACTGTGTATTCTAACTCTGAACTGTGGCAACACCACTCGGTGCCACTTGGCAGTTTAAGGCCATTTATTTGGGGGATATTACAGTAAAAGTGTTTTAATAGGATGTTTCAATACATTATATGGCCTCACAAGAAACACTGTAAATCACAAACACCTCCCTCTCTAATGCAATATTTCCGGCGATATTGATATTACACAACTGCAAAATAATGCCCGATTTACATAACAGCCACGCAAGTCCACCCTGCCATGAACATCTAATAAGAATGCAGTGTCTCGGTGTCGTGCGTCTTCTTGTGATGCAGTCTTTGTTTCATCTAATCCTAGCTAAGTATAAACAGAGCGATTTGCATATGTCGACTTATTCTTTAGACACTCATGCAAATACCTTTGACTGAAACTCATCTCTTGGGTCTTAAAGCAAAGCCCCGTGTGTATCGGTGTTTTGTGTGTGTGTGTTTGTGTGTTTAAGGAGGTGTGTGTATTTGTGTTTGCACTTGACTATTGTTGTGCTATGTGCTATTGGAGTGTTTGTGCACGCGTGCGTCTGTCTGTGAGTCTGTTTGGTGATGTGCCTGCCTGCCTGCTGATGGTTTGTTTTTTGGGGGGGGGTTGTTCTGTGTAAAATAAAATACAAATATGTGTCAGGTCGCAGGTGTTGTATTTAACCAATGTGATGCGATCTCATAACTCGCCCTTCTTGATTACTGTTGCTACGCCAAAACCTTTGCAGCAGCATGTAAATAATTACTTACAGTGACTGAAGACCATCCTACGCTTTCTAAGACAGATATGACAGATTTGCGGTTGGTCACTGTAATATTCCATATTGGTCATATTACACTGCCATTAGCCTATAGGATAGGCCGCAGTTTCGGGTCGGCCGTATATCTTGCGTAGACGGTTAGGGTCGGGTTCTGGAACTAATGCCTCATTTACCCTCTCACCATTGTCACACCTCTGATTTATGCTAATGTTGGCTCTAGAATTTCCTGTTTTGACTACCAAGTGGTACCAAGGACTTATGGAGGGTCTCAAGTGGGGAAGGAGAAGTAAACTATCAACACATAACACACAAATACAGTTTCACAAACGTTTTTATATGTGTAGGCATGTGTGTATCACTGCGTGCATGTGTATATTAGCATCATGATGCCATCCTGATCTCGTGCTATACGCTAGTTATCAGTCTGTACTGATGAGTCGTTTGCAAACGATTCATTCAAAATAAACTCATATTTTTAAACTCATGATTCCTTTGCGTGCAAAATGGTCTTTGGGTCTTCTGAGTCTTTGCTTATAGTAGAGCGCCTCAGCAGCACAGATTTCTAATGAAGCACAACAAACCAGATTTATACTAACGCAGCTGTACACTAAAGGGGCTTCCATTACATTACTGTACTCTCTTTGAATCAGACTGCAATTGGAGTGAAAATAATCTCCAGTCTTTCGGTCATTGCTAATGTGTCTATTACTACCGCTAGGGACAGAACTCAGAAGAATCACAAGATCTGAGTCTTCGGGTCTTTGATCACGTGCATCAGCATGAGCAAGAGACTCAAGCGAAACATATGATTCTCCCACTCTGTCTGTAAAGTTAATCCTATATGTTATGTGTTACTAAATGGCAATCTGCAAGTAGACTAGAGCATAAGTATCAACATAAATCATTCCATTAAACCAAATATTTATAAAAATAATTGTCAGTTAAAAGTGCAACGCTTAACCTATGAGCTAACCCAATGTAATGTAACAGCAGCGACACCCTTAAAAGTCTGAGGATAATGTCTTTCAATTATGTACATAACAAGGACACACTGGCTAAAATAATTATAAAGTTATTTGTTCACGTGAAACCAGCTTGAGCAACAGAGACTCAAAATAACTAAAAGACGAGATTCTAAGATGTGGGTCGCACAGAAGATCCAGACTTCCCACCACTATGGAACCACTCAATTCAAAACTGTTTATCAGAAAGGCTAATAGATTTCAATCAAATACCCTTACATACGATTGGACTACTTGCCTTTATGTTGCCAAATCAGACAGAGCACCGGTGGAAACTGAAACATACATGATTGTATGTGCGTGTGTGTGCATGTGTGTGCATGTGTGTGCATGTGTGTGCATGTGTGCGTGTCTAGTTTGTTTATATACTTACCGAGTGCTATGGGAGCAAGCAGGCTGCACAGGAACAGCAGGTGTGCGGTCCACATGACCTCTGAGTTTGACCTGGAAGCAGATGCGACAGCACTTCCTGTAGAGCCCAGACGGCCTGGCGAGCCTCGGCTCCTCTCACGGCCCAGCACTGGTGACACCATGCAGGCCTGCAATAGAGACATTATATAGAGGAGACAGACCACTTAGAGAGTCCTCAATAGAACTCTATGGGAGAAGTACAAGAGACATTATATAGAGGAGACAGACCACTTAGAG
>JAODUH010046305.1:0-19745 GCA_027564835.1 Typhlichthys subterraneus
TCGCAAGCGTAGGCTTTGATTCGTAACGTGAATATTGTTAACATATCTGAAAATATAAAGTGCATGCATTAATATTTTGAAAATGTTTTTGCGCAGATGGCAAAAACATGTTTGTGGATTAAACCTACGCATGCAAATTGAGAGGTGCGCGCTTGTGAATGGTAAAAACACGTGTGGGTTATACTTTTGCGCTTGAATAATATTGATAGAAATCTACCCCCATAGCATTTAGCTAGTTCACTTGATGCTACTTAGTTCAACTTGTTTTGCGAGAAGCCTATACAGTAAAGCAGAATCATTTTTTTAAATCACATTAAACATTTAACACTAGAACCGCCGAGAATCTCTGTATACCTGAAAGCACGTAAAATGTACCCGTGCGCCTAGATACTGTGTTTCTAGTTCCAAAATGTACTCATTCGATTGTCATTGTATTGATTGTCTTCTAAAATAAGTTTGATAAACTGTCTGTGTTTTGGTGCTATAGTTTTATAATTATGGTCAAAAGGGGCGTCTTTAAGAAAATCCAAATATATATTATTCATGAAAGCATCCCAAGATCAAAGATCCCACTTACTGAGGCAGGTGCAAGGTGGTCTTTGAGTGCTACATTTATTTTCCCCATGACACCGGCTATTTGAAAGCACCAGTATGCATAGGGAGGTGACATGGTTTTTGTCTCAGGGTTTCTGTTTCTCTCTCTGATGCTGACTGTGTTTGACTTAGCTTTGGTGAACGTGTTAGAGGTGGTGAGTATGTTTTACTCTTTCGTCAGATGGGACTCCTTAGCTTCCATGACGGCCAGCTACTGGCTGATGTTTTTTATTATCTCTCCTCTAAAATATACATGGATTACTGGTGGATATAAAATGCTTTCCAATGATTGGTTAGCGTTGGAGGTTTCCCGGGTGTATACAGAGTTGGGTAAAACCGTGTTTGTGTATCACGCCCCTTGCTTGTGGAATGACTTCCATAAAAGCCTTAAACTTGATGTCTTGGTATCTATTTTAAATTAATGCATTGGTGACGAATGCAACTGTGTTTTATGTCATTAGTATTTTTGTGCACAGGGCTCAACGGTAAAAGAAACCTTGGTCTCAGACTGACACTAAATAAAGTGAAATACTGTACATCACACTTGGCTTTAAAGTCATTCACTGGTCAAAGTTCCTCTGTTACTATACAAAGTGCAGAGAAGTCTGCATTCTACTTACACAGCAGTTTTTTTCCACTCTGCATGTGTTGGATGTATATGGAGCCTGGTGTGCTCTATGCTCCATTGGGATGTGCTTGCTGTTGTTTGCTCCTACTGGACGTAAGACCCCTGGTTAATTTTGAAACTAGTAGAGCAGCTTTTAATAACCAGTCAGCGTTGCTACAACTGTTTATCACTTAATCAAGGTCTAACACACGCTTGACTTCAACATCATCACACTTACCCACCCCCATGGATGCTGATTGGTCCACTATTCAGGTTGGCTGTGTGAACTCTAAAGCAAATAGAATTTCCAGACTATATTATCAGTGCAAATTGAGCTGAGAGCAGTAGTCAGTAGAGCAAAAATAATTATGTTTGGCAGTAAATTTACAAGTAGCTCCTCTACTTATGTATTGGTTTTGGCATTGCACCAATCTCTCAGCCTCTGGTGAACAAGGCAAACACAATCAGCTGATCTATTTTAAGATTTAGCAGTGGGTACAACAAAAATTGCAGTTTGATAACCACCAGATATTGCTATAATATGCATATTTAACATGTAGACTATTTGACCTAATAGTGTAGATTTCCCTGCTTCTGTATGAATGTAAATGAAGGGCACAATTCCTCTTCCCTGGATAATGGGTGAAGCTTTGATGTTTACAGTGTAATATCTTATTAATACTGGATGGGTATGGACATTTTTGAGTTTTAACAGATATTTCCTTTTAAAATAGCCTCCTCTAAAACGAAAATATAGTTGTAATTTCCAGCTTTCTATTTATTAGAAGAATCTTCTAACCTTAATATATTTTCGGTAAACAATCAGGAATAAAATGAGAAACGTTCACCTTAGTGTTTTTAACATCCAGTGACAACAGAAAAACAAAAATCTCTCATGTAGAAAAATATCAAACTACGCTTGACTTCATATGTAAACTTTCAAGTTAATATTAAGTTATGTCTAAGAGGTGTGACATTTGTGGAATTGTGATACCACCTACCAGGTGAATGAGTTGTAGAGTTAGTTAAAGTGTAACTGCACCCTAAAATGTGTTTTTTGAGCTGTAAACAAAGTAATAGGTTGGATCTGTGATGAGACACATCAATGCTGGTGTTAATAATATTGACAAAATTCCTGTTTTTAGAAAAATCTCCCTTTTATGGGCTAAAACCAACTACAAGTCACATCCGTAAAAAATCACCACATGACCTGGCTGGTTTTCACCGGTACACTTAATACGTTTATATTTCATAAAATTCTAATGTTAGCGTTAATGTTAATGGTGGTCCCACTCTCAGCCCCTCCCTTTCCCTCACCCAGCTCCTTGATGCATTTTTCAATGTTGTAGTAGTGGGTGGAGTCAGGCTCAGAGCTGGGGTGCAGCATAGAGTAGACTGTAATATAAATGGACAAAACATCTGTGATGTCCATAGCTTTTCTCAAGAACGTATGTAATCACCGCGCTGTGCTGGCTCTGGCTGTCGCCATTATTGCAGTACCTCACTCCGCCTGTAATGCCCCACAAAGCCCCCTATTCTGTAATAGGAAAATGCATGGCTAATATATTTTTAACCTATGAGTTATAAAACAATTCATCCCCCCATTAAGCCTTCTATAGGCTATGTAACACTAGGCTATTATAGTATGGAATATAGTTTTAATGCTATACTATACTATAAAACAGTTTTTGAGTACTATTTTCTCATGAATAAATTAAAATGGATTAAAATCATTATCGTCCATCATACTGAAAATCATCTAAACTGGATTTTTAGGCCAGCCCTAGTCTGTGTGTTTATTGACCAGTTGAAACTGTGTTCAGTAACCAACACCAGGCCTCATTTAAGCATGCTGCTCCATAAGAAATTTACACTGTACGTCAATACTTATATAAGCATCTCCTACTTTATCAACTGTAATTATTTTGTCTTGCTGGGTTCTGGGTAAAGTACACTTAGTGGCATTTTATTAATTTGAGTATTACTGTTATTGTACAGTGCTGTATTTTAAACAGTAGGTTAAGACAAGTCTCTTTGCTACTTCTAAATTTAAAAAGATTCTCATAGCCTACTGTGGGTGAAAGAGACTTAGGTCATCATGCTAGTATCAGATACAAATAGTGGATGAGGTCAAGTTTGAAAGTGTTTTTATTTATAATTATGCTTTGTTATAATATTTTACTATTTGGCATTCATCTCCTCGTGTGTGGTAGTCTTGAAACTTTGCCATAATGCTGGCACACACTGAATAATATGCAATTCAAAAGCTTTATGAAGCCTTAAATTGCTGTTTGAAATATGTAGGGAAATAGACAAACAAAATAGACAGACATACTTGGGTGAAATGCATGAAAATACTGTTTCTTTATTATTGCTGCTCAGCTGGCTGTCTTGTTTGTCAATGGAGAGAACTAGGCAGCATGGCGTTAGCATCCACCCAACATGGGGCTCCAACCTCATGATTGACGGAGCTGTTTGTTCCTAATCACTTCCAAGACAACGTGCCACATGTGGAGCCTTGAGATTGCAAGGACGGACTCTGCGGTAACAACCGTAGGATCTGCGTGACAGTGATCTCACCGCATCGCCATTCACACTCCTCCTCCTCCTCCTCCTCCTGGCTTGCTTCCATTTGATCATACATGTTCAGGGCGGGCCAACATCTGATGTCTCTCTTTGCATGAGAAGGTGTCTAATTAGACAGCATTGTGGCCTTGGCACTTGGAGAACAAATGATTGTCCAAATCGTTACATTCTGTTTTTATATAAAAATTGTATTTGAAATGCACAGGTACAAGTGAGTTTGACTTACTTAAATTGAGCAAGCAGCATTTCTGATTTAGGAGCTCGACAACTCCGGAGTAACATGAATGCAAGGAGTAAATGTAGTAAAAGTAATATGTTTAAAAACTAAACTGTATTAGTGTAGCCTGCACCTTAGACAGAGTCACATATTAAAAAACATGTTGCCATCTCAGTGCAAAAAAATATACTGTAAGATGAATATCTATGATAAGGTTTCATGATGTTCTCTATTTACATTCTGTACTGTATAACTCGTTCTCTGAGGTTTATAACAAGTCTATTATTTTTAAAGTATCTTGGAAAAATAAACGTGATCATTAGAATGCTACAGTTCTGTCAGTTGAGCAAAAGTAAGTTACATTGTGTGGTAAATTAGTCTACAGATGAATCTCAAGAGTTGATGAAACTGCAAAATAACATAAAGGTTAGTGTAGAGATGATTAGATGACAGTACAGTACAGCCATCAGCCATCTACTTGCCATAACGTGGTGTGGATGGATGCATGATTGACAGACTCAGTCAAGTGTGGATTAATGTGTTGTTCCTGCAAGGGAACATTACGCCCCCTTTTCATTCAGGGGTTATAAAAAAATCTGAAGACATTGTATTATTAACCAAATGGTGCTCATGTGGGGATCGTCTCTTTAGACAGACCAGACAGAACAATGTAGGAAACGGTGATTTGGCAGGAGTGTCACAGCTGGGCAGAGAATCAAAGCGCTACAGAGGTTTCGTTGTGATTGTGGTATTTTTCCTTTTCCGGTGCTGCCATGAAAAACAGCTGGAAGTAGCACACTGCAGGCCATGATGAATTACCTGCGAGATGTGACACACTACATCCCAAAGTGTGCCCGTGCTTGGGAGTGCCCCTAAACATGGCAACAGACCACAGTAGCATTGCTAACTCAAATTCACCTGGCTTTAGATGATGGTTAATGCACTGTACCATCCACCATCCTGTGTGTGCCAACGTGTTGGTTGGTTGTCTGAGATCTAAAAGCTATACATTGTTATACTGCATGTTAATTATGTCATAGCTATTGTATGCATGGCTTTAACTCTATCAACATACACAGTACTTCTCTCTAGACAATATGTTACATGTTCTGCTGAGAAGGCAACAGAAAAATGTGTTTAGAGAAAAAAGTTTCAATATTTGGGGGGGAAAGTTAACATAATGGCACTAGAAGATGAAGGCTTTAGAAGCCAGCCTGCATTATTAATGCTGTGGAAATGCTCTCTGTGTGACTCTTGTCTACAGGGGCACTCTGGCATTGAAAGGAGGGCATCCTTGTTTACTTCAGTGAATGGCTCTATAATTTTTATCATCCTCGATTGGCTGTTTTTGAATATTTGTCCTTAGACTTCTTTAGATTAAAACCTGGATTCCTTTCTTTGAATTCAGAGCAGAAACATCCCAGTAACTTTGCCATTTTGCTACGGGGGGTGGTTTGCTGTGGTTTGTATATTTCCATCATGTTTGGTATAAACACGCTTACACAAAGCGGTGCTGTGCTTTCATAAACATAGAAAATAATTCAGAAATATCTGTTGGTGCTGCACTGAAAGAGCTACTGTTTAAACTCAAAGGAAGCCCTGTATCTGTGGTTTTACCCCACCAAGCTTGGCTAAAGCCTAAACGTGCTCATGTTGGCTAACCAGACGGATTTTTATGTGTTCAGCATATTTTACTGACCAGAATATGTTCAGTTGCTTTTTTCTTCTTTTTTCAAAGGTTTTTTTCCTGAGGAATGAAGAGGGTGAGCATTTACAGTGGAAAGCGATACATAATATTTCAAGAGAAAAATAAAACTTTCATTGGAGATTTCATTATTAAATCATTGCTCTATTATGAAATCATTGCTCTGTCAATTTTAAACAGTGGACTGTTTAAGATCAACAATACAGTATGACCAGTAAGACAGGTCATTTGATAGCTACAGTAGGCTACAATATGACAGCTAACTCATCCTTTCCATGTCACACTACGTGTTCTTCATCAGATTCTTGCAGGGATATAATTATCATACTCATTTTAATTCATATGTATTTATTTTTTATTTCCATTGTTTACATATACCTCTGCACACATGTTTTTTTCAACATCTATTTTATCCATCTTTGCACTTAACTGCCATATAGCACAACAGCATATTTTTGCAAACCCAATCTGTGCAAATTAGATTTTCACCATCATACTCTTCCGTTTGTACTTTAAGTAAGTTGCATTTCAGTGTTCATATAGGTCTACCTAATCTTGCGCAATGATAATGAAGTGGAATCTAATAAACAATTATTTAACTGCAAATAGTTACTATATGTTTGCATAACATAAAATTATGAAATTATTTAAAGAAATCTTACCATTTTCTGAAATTATGGCAAACCTGAAATTATATGGGTTTGCTAATTATGCAGCATTGTATAAATTGTGCAGCACAGTTGGCACTTAGAGTGAAACAAAAAAGGAAAACAACTGCACCACACGAACAAACTCACCTGAATATGTTTATAACAGCACAATTCAAATTTGAACATGGTGTTGTGTGACCATTTAGAATCAGAATCTGATTTATTGCCAAATTAGTTTGGGAAAAGCCATGATATAATTGATAAAACATATAGCGATTCTTTATATTCTGTACTACACAACCCGGTCTCTGAGGTTTGTAACCAGTCTATTATTTTAAAGTACATGGTGATTATAGAATGTTCATTAGAATGTTCTACAGTTCTGTCAGTTGAGAAAAAGTAAGTTAAATGAACTTAAATAGTGTCAAATATTTTACCTTAAATACTTAAAATAGTCTATAGATGAATCTCCAGAGTACTGTAAAATAACATAAAGGTAGTTAGTGTAGAGATGATTAGATGACGGTACAGTACAGCCATCAGCCATCTACTTGCCATAACGTGGTGTGGATGGATGCATGATTGACAGACTCAGTCAAGTGTGGATTAATGTGTTGTTCCTGCAAGGGAACAATACGCCCCCTTTTCATTCAGGGGTTATAAGAAAATCTGAAGACATTGTATTATTAACCAAATGGTGCTCATGTGGGGATTGTCTCTTTAGACAGACTAGAAGAGTGATATTTGTGTCTCCTGTTTCATTGACGGTATGCAAATATTGTTTTAAGTTTTCAAATATCAAAATCCAAATTGTACGATATGAAAAGATAATCTTAAATCCAAGTCTTTGAATGCTTAGAATAAATGACAACAAAAGGTGATGTGTCATTTCATACTCTCACCAGCCGTGCATCTTTTTGTTTATCTGCAAGCGTGTCTAAGAGTTTCACCCCTGTGCTGCCGCAATAACCTGTTTAAAAATGTCCCCAGACACAAACGATAACTTGTGGATGGACTGCGGCTAAATGCAGCGGAAGACAATGACCCCTATGGTTCCTGTCAAGGCTCATTTATTCATCTCTCGTTGCGTGTGTGAGTCCTTGCAGCTTGCTCGCCCTGCAAGTTCTCATCTACATTCACATCCCAGCAGCAGCCTTGGCTCTGCATCCAAACATCTTCCCAGTGGGGCTAGCTGTCTGCCCCTCATTGATCTGGCCTCGTCCGTGTGCTGAGAGGGCTTCTGCCTAGGCCAGCCCCATCTGAACCTTTCCCCCCCACCAGCTGCAGATAGTTTACACCATGCCCGCCCTTCCATTCATTTCAGGTATACAGTAACAGGTATATGTGATAACTTCCACTGTATATCTGCTATTTTGATGGGAAATAACTATCACGTGGGTGACACTATGGGGTGGGAGCAAGGTCTGCATCTGTATACCTGCATCGAGGTACCAGAGGAACAACATTGTCCAAGTGCTACTGTACCTACGGGTCACCGTTTACAGTTAACTTGTGACTAACTAGATCAGGGGCTGCCTACTCAAAAGCCAATTGGTTATGCAATTGAGTATGGAAACATTAAAGGCAAAGCAAGTTCTCCTTTCTCACTCTTTTGTGGGCTCCTCCATCCTTTCATTGCAGCAGATAAGAATCAGATTTAAGTCCATTTACACAAGGGATCTTTCTCCATTTTATCACGAAAAAAATTATAGATTGAACAGATGCCGTAAACATATACCGTAAACATACTAATGCAGCAAATAAAATAAATTTGATTCAAATAAGGTGGGAAATGAATGTGGACAATGTGCAGTAAATGAGGATTGAGGTTAAATAAATAAATGACATTGCTATAATATCCTCAGTGGGTGCGCATCTGCACAGTGGGGGCTGTGCTTGACGCCCGTGGGAATGCATTAGCTGCGTCTGCCTTCCTGCATGCCGTTTCACCGGAGCTGTGATGGACGCGCTCGCCAGCAGTGTTGTCTGTGTGTCGCGGTGTGCTAACTAAGTGAGTGGAATGTAAAAGTGAACCTTTCAATTCCCGCTGCACCAGCGAAGCAATCTCCCCCAGCGTACATTTGAGCCTTTGGTCCCTAAGGAGCCCCACAGCTTCTATGGAAACCCCCCCCCCCACCCACCACACCCTAGACACCTTCTCTCCCTGAGCTAGAGTCCTGGTGGAGATTATCTTCCTGTCAGCAGCCTGTTTCTCTCCCAGACGTCAGCTGATGCAGAATGTTGCGTAACTTCAGTGAATGTTCTCAACGTGCTGTCAACTAAAGCCCGGCCACCCTCCCCCTCGGCGCTCCTGACTGCCACGCCACGACAACGCACGTCAAACTGTGAGCATCACAAACGTGTACACACGTCCAACACATCCTCCTGTGTGGCTGTGAATGCAGGCGTGCACGGTTGCGCTGACAAAACATATACAACCACTGGATGCAGCGAAGTCTTCATAATTTGACATTAAACGCCACTGAAAAGAACTGCACAAATAAATCATTTTAATTTTGTGTGGAAACCTTTGATTCTCGCAGACTATTTATTCTCTTCTGATCCAGATACCTGATAAACACCATGATGTGTCTGATTCTGCTGGGCTGTATAGCCAGAGCGTCTACTGTAGGTAATATGTCCCGGATGCTGAATGTTGTTTTGGGTGGAGGGTAAAGCTTCCAGGACAGATGCTGACAACAGTTGACTTAACATCATGGTACCGAACACAGCGATTATAGAGGAGGTGGTAATTGGATACACAAATCAGCTGACGGCTTCAGGTTTACGGTGGTATTGGGCTTTATGGGTCATATTTCAGGGAGTGGCGGTGAAGCTGTCCATCGTGGTTAGGAGCTTTAGAGGACTAGTGATGTAGCGAGTCAGGGGAACGACAGCAGCATTTATCTCCCACCTGAGAGAGTCTTTAAAGAGCAATCACACTGGCGAACAATGAGTCACACTAACACCACTTAATCCCAAACAAACCAAGCTCTGTATCACTGACTGGCTTTGACATGTATATCTGATTGTAATTAGGCCTTTTAAATGATGTGACACAAAGTCATTTTTATGCCTGTTCGAGAAAACTTCTAAATCAAGGTGCATTATGAAGTGCAACGTGTGTCTGTATGTTACCATATCCTGGCTTATTCATTGCCTTGTGTGTGTGTGTGTTGTGCTGAAAATAAGTTTTGCAGGTGTATATTTGTGTTTTAGCTTTAATGTTGGCCTTATTAATTTCGGCGTGTTATGGAACCATAACTACTGAATTGATACATACAACAATTACGATATTGATTGGACACCCTTACAGAACATTCCATATTGAACAAATTGCTTTTATGCTGAATCTATGAAAAATAATACATCAGCGTTATATGCACTGGTGTGCTTTTCCTACATGTTACTTTAGACTATATCTTTGCTACATATACGTCTTCATGCCTTTTGTTGGTGTTGGATGAAAGAGAAGTCATATTAGATCAGTGTCTCAATCTTGACAAAAAGTTTGTCTGTAATGAATTCCCCACTAACCACAAATCTTGTGATTCGGTGAAATTACTTTTGTCTGGTTTCTGTTGGGTTTTGCCGTCATTGTAGTCATCAATTAATATTTATTCAGGGAGTTTCAGTCAAAAAATAATTTTGGAAATTGTGGGCGTTAATTGGGTGGGACAAGACGCTCGTTCACGTACGCTAGATTTTAAGTAGGTTGTGATTTATCAAGTAAAACTGGCTTGGGATGCGCACTGTTTTATAAATCTGAATATTTTTGTGTGCGCACATGCACTGTGTTTCATTCATACGCAACATTCTAGTGTGAATTCTACGCACACTTTTATAAATGAGACCCCAGATCCGTTCCCAGGCCTTTATTTGCCCAGCAGGTCTGCTGTTCACAACAAGCAATGGCGCTTGACTAGGAGACCGATATGTGAGCTGAGAAGGTAAAAGACACAATGAATGTCAGCCACAGAGCACTACGTTCACCAGAAGCCGGAGGCTGTCAGAACTAAATGGGGAGGCCATTGCATGTGTCCAGGCATGGTACGAGATCATAGTTATTCAATATTTTCAGATTTTTATTAAAGCAAAATGAGCACACTGTTCTCCTTGCCAGAGTAATGTGGCATGCTCAGTCACAATGAAGAACAGAGCTGCGGTCACTCTCCGTGATGCTGCAGCATCATTTGAGTTGTTCACTCTCCCTGCATGTCTGACACGCCGGTGCATACTGGAGCCACTGAGGCGCAAATAAATGAGGATTAATTGTTTACTGCAGGTACAGAGGGCACATATTTGGGCCTCCCTATGAGCATCCATATGCCGGTAAAATCTGTCCCTTTTGTTCTGGGACAAACACCTTAAGCATGCTGTATGGACTGCAGCCATAGCAAAATCATGAATAAACTTGGTTGGGGTGGAGAAGCATTCTCTGGCCAGTGGACACACACGGCACTCTACTTAACCACACTGATGTTGGAGCACGTACACTTACCAGGCTGTTGGGAACATCACAATGGCAGGACCCATAGCATCACAGATTACGACACCGTGTTTTTACTGTACATGTGGAAAATACTACTGTACACTCTCCATTCTACTGTTTGTGTGTCCTTGCAGCGATTGGTTAGTGACTGTTCAAAGGTAGATGGCCAAAGGTCTTATGAAACACGACGATGTATTTTATTGTGCCATGTGTCCAGCACTGTACATCATTCTAATATATCAACAGTATGTGTGTAACTGCTCCGGTCGTGGCCAAATACGGCTTGGGCTGTGGCAGATTTGGTGAAACGATGAATGATTAGTTCCCTTTATGAAGGCCACTGGAGCATCTGAGTCTTGCTGGGCCAATATATTAAAGTTATAGTAATTCATTCTAGAACTGTTGCTTAGATCAAATTCAAATAAAAACAAAAACACACATCCCTTCAGTGCCATGGGGTGCTTCCTCAGAAGCATCGCCACACACAACACAAGGTTATTGTTGTCGTGAGCGATCTGCCCCACTGTATGTGTTCCTGTTTACTGAGCCAGGGCTGTGTAGAGGTACCACGTTCTTTTTTCAGCACGCACAGTGCATGGTAAACTAGCAGACTGTGAGGAGATATTTGATGAATTTGACCTTAAAGTGCCTTTAAGTTAAGTCGACAGATGATGGGATATGCAAGTCTATTTCTTTACCAGTCTCTTGATAGTCGTCTTGACATCATCATAGTGACATCATCATAGTGATGATGTCACTACACAAAATAATGTTGTCTGTGCAAACGATTTCCCGTATTTCCCCCCTGTTGATTTAAATGTTTCTTCAACACTTATGAACAGTTTCTCTTAATTTGTTTTATACAGTATATGAGAAAGAGCTTTAAGGATGACCAGATACATACTGCATCATGAATTATACAGATTCAGTGCCATTATGTACAAACACACTGACCACCATTTCCATATTTAACATGATGTATACTTGATCTGTGCTGTGTAAACATAATTGAATAAGATGGTATCGGTGATAACACTGATACCATTTAGCTCTGCTCATAAAATATTTAACGGCACAGACTCTTTGAGTTCT
This sequence comes from Typhlichthys subterraneus, assembly GCA_027564835.1. Taxonomy (NCBI): domain Eukaryota; kingdom Metazoa; phylum Chordata; class Actinopteri; order Percopsiformes; family Amblyopsidae; genus Typhlichthys; species Typhlichthys subterraneus. Next base: position 11,944 of record JAODUH010046305.1, read on the forward strand.
GCATGATCAAGTAATGCTGCCCTTTGCATTCACATCAAAAGCACTCATTACAGATACTCTACGCTGATCATTTTGTATAAGGCTGTGGTAAATCCTATAGGGCTCCCAGATGTGCAATATCTGCACAATAGATTGTAAAGTACATGCATATATGGTAGTTACAAGTACACAACCTGAAGTAAGAACCAGACATTTTTGTCTGCTTTTATTGTTATTTATAGATCCAATGCACTCAGAATATTTTTACCATATGTTATGGTAAAAATAATATGAGGTAATGCACAGAAATATGGCTGTGTGTGTGTGTGTGTGTGTGATTGTGCTGTGTTTTTAAAATGGTTTCAAATTCTCTGCAACACTCTCTAAAGGTAAAATTCAAATAAAATTCTCAATTATTGCCAACTCCTCATTCAGAAATAGAGATGGAAACAATGAAGTCTGATTCAGTAGGACAAGAAAGATCGACCAACTTGAGCTCACTGATATTTGACCTTCTCATTAATATTGGGCTACTGTATTGGTTTGAAGCCTCACCACTCCCTTGGGGACATCAGTATTCATGCTGTAGCTTACAATTCAATTAACTCAGCCTGCATGTACACACACACACACTCATATTTGAATGCACCCATTGACACTATGATATTCCCGCTGAGCCATTCTATAAATAACCTTCCGTTTTTATATACAGTATGTGTTTGTATATCCTATACTGTGTGGTACACCATATTGTTTGTGTTTACTTCAGATTATTTCAGTAAGGACTCAAATCAAATGTATGGATAATTCTGCTTAGTAATGAACACCCTTAAGTAATGATATATTTAACTTGGAATCAAACCATGTTTTTTTTTGTTCTGCCAAAATAATAGCTGTGTTGTAGAGAAGCCAACACCAGTACATCCCCTGTAACGTACAGTAGCTGTGAATTTCCTATATGCAAGTGTGTGCGTGTGTGCGTGTGCGTGTGTGTGTAGGCTTACTGCTGAGTATGGTGTGGCTCCATATCAGTCAACTCGGCTGGAGTTGTTCGTCTGTGAGATTAAAGATCAATGGTTGGGGTGTGGTGGACGGCCAAATCCAAATTCTGCTTGTTTAGCTGTCTGGATTCTGTGAGGGTGAAGGAGCAGCATGCTAAAATGATAAAGGCCAGGGGTTATGCAGAGCTGCTTCTCTTAGTTGTCTCATTTGCCATATCATACTGTACCATTACCAAAGGGCCCGCTTCCCTTTAATAAGGTACAGTATAGTCAGCCAAGCTAATAACATAATTGTTTTCATCTAATTCTGCAAATATCTTAACACAGTCCACTAGTTGTCCTTTCTGTGTTCACTGAAAATATTACACAATGCTATCCCAACCGCAATGTGTTTTTAATCTGTGGGGCAGAAGTTCCTATAAGCATGGTTGCTTTGCTGCTGTCCTGTAACATGTAACAAGCATTGTGATGCACTTAATAGAACTGACTGGAGTTTGGGTAACTATTGAAACGACAACGCTTTGAATAAATGAATCCCAAAATGTATTTCATTATCTTAATGTTGTCGGTATTGAAACTATTGAATAATATGATATTAAGCAAATTAATTTGATTTGCTGTCATGTTATATCATGATGACATGTATATGATTAAAACAATTACCTCACATTCACACATTCATTCGATGGTGGTCTCAGCTCTACCCACTGAGCCACTGGCGACCGTGATGTTTTGATTCCGTTCAAATATCAACAATATTTCTCCAGCATCACTGTCTCCACCTTCAATATATTTGTGTTTATCTATCTTACTTTTATTTAACCACCACTCTTATGAAAAATATACTGTAATAAAGTACTTAGCAATGCATGGTAACAGAAATATAACCTTTTATGCCGATTAGATTCTTTGAACGTCTACCTCACCAACCAGAAGGGAATAACATGTAAAATGTTTAAGTGTGTTTGTAGGCTTGTGTTGCTGCTGCTGCTACACCGTATAGTGATGATTCTCTCCTATTTGATGGCAAGGCTATGTAATGGTAGCCTTCAGCTTCACAGCAGTGATGACATACGATCAATGGGCCTGTATAGTCAATTATCAGATTATCCACTCATAAACATGTTCTATTTGTTATTTCTCCTCTAATCTTCCTGGAAGACCATATAATGAATGTTAGCTTGGTATGTTATGGCATGCCTAGGTCGTTAACAGGATTCATTCAGCATGTTTACCCAGCCTACAGTACTGCCTTGACTGTTTTTTAGAACCCTGACCAAGGCACACCAACACATGGTATCCAGAGATCCAGGGTTACGACACTTATCAAGAGGTCCTCTTTGACAGGATCGGAGGCTCTGATATTTAATGACAGTGATGGTACACATGAAATACAGCAGTATTCTAATGTATCAGTGAATGGATAAAAGTATTAAAAATAACAATATAACATGACAATAGAGGACAATTTGTACAGATATTTGCTGCTGAAAATGTGTTTACTTTGACACAAATGGAGGAATGGCCTGTATCCGTTCTGACGTCAATTCTGATTAATGAGATTCTCCAGCAGTTTTTGTGAGAAATATTATTCAGTATTGTTTGTGTTTCTAAATGTGAAGAAGATGAATTAGGGCTGTCAATCACTCTAACAAGTTTACATTTATACTTTGCATGTAAACAAACCAGCTAAAGATAAGAGTTATGCCGAGGGCTGTTTCTGTCGGGATCTGGCTATCTAAAACCCCCTTGAGCAAAAACCTGATTAAACCCTTTGAAGACATGGGCTGTCAGTCAACTAGACAGCTGCATATGAGGCCACAACACAGGAAAACCTTCTGAACGTGGCATGACAGAAAAAAAAACATTCTGTACATAGAACAGAATAGAGCCTACTCAAATTCAACATGGCATTTATTCCTTTGGTTAAACCATTGGCCAGCGTCTTCTTTGCAACTTGGCCAGGTCTCTTGAAAAAGAGATTTTACTCTCAGCGAGACTACTGTACCGGCTTAAATAAAGGTTAAATAAAGATACTTACTGTATAAGAGATATACTAATAGTTCAGTCATTATTACCAGTAGCATGTTTAGTGGGCTTTTATGAACTCCATCATTCACACATCCAAGGGAGCTGTGATTTACATGTCACTCCTAGACAATAACCATTTGTAAACTGAGCAATTACTGTACTTCAATCTCTATGAATATATTCATTGTAACTCGTTTTTTGATGTGATGAAAACAAGAGTCAAAGCACCCCATTATAGTATTACTCACACAGCCAGAAAAGCACGTGCCTTCCTTTACTAACAGGTGACATTCTTTCAAAACGGTTCTTTAGAGTAAGGCATTTACCCACGTGTTGGAGGAGCTACTCAATACTGTGGTGGAAGTGATGAAAAGGATGATACAATTCAAACAATTTCTCCTTATGTTGCCCACAAATGGACTTTTCAGGCTAGGCTGATATTAAATGAAAAACTTGGTTCTAAAGAAATAATATTTTCTGTCACAATTAATATGCTTTTTACAATTAAATACAACTACTATTACTATGTAGCTCTTGAAAGGATCTTGCAATGTGTCGTGGGTACAGTAGACTATGCCACCCAAATGTCAAGCCTCTCCAAATGTGTGCTCTTATCGTAATCTCTTATCAAATCGATGTCTGGTGTGATAACAGAGAGCATTTCCCTGTAATGTCAACCCTGTCAACATTTATAGCCCAATGTTAGTACAGTATATCCCCAACGTGTCTGTTGCCTTTGGCTGAGCTTTCACGGACAGCCCTTTGACTCTGTGGTTCGTGGGCCATGTGGCCTGAACAGCTAACAAGCAGAGATTGCACCAGTGACCGGTGATGTGGGGAATAACGTCTTGACAGCGATCAGCTGTGGAGGAGCTTCTGAGTAATGCTCCATTTTGCCTGGGCAGGTGCTGTGTAGATCCCCACTCAGCTGGCACCAACAATATCTGGCGTTCCCCATTTTTGTCGTGTTTTGTTGTATAGCCAATGCCTGGCAGCAGATTCACAGCAGCCTTGCCCTTAATTGGCTGAGACGTTTGCCTCTTTTTCAATTACTTCCGATGCGTACAGTCAGAGGACATGGCACTGCACTGCCACTAGCGTTTGATTTGACTGGCTCACCAGCACAGGGGAGAAGAGAGACTCTTTGAGGTTAAAGACATGCTCCAGCCTGACATCCCTGCATGCCATTTCCTTATTTAGATGGCTTTGTGTCAGTGTTAATTATTGCGGTTTTGCCCTCAGTGCTAAATACAAAGCAAAGAAGCAATAATGTGATGTGCCAAGTGCTGCAGCTGCTTTCCTCGCTCGTGACGGCCAAGAGCACAGAACACTTCATCCTCTCAAAAACTGTTTCATAGAAAACCAGGTCGGCATACTGAAAGTGCTCTTAAGATGGTAACAGAGCAAATTTTTTTTTTGTCAGTCCATTGTTACTAAAAACATCTTAAGACAATATTTAGACTGTATAAAACATTCCACATTTGTTCAGCTCACTGACTACAATAATGATTCCTTTGTTGTGTCACCATGAATAGGTTTTGCAGGAATTGCGAGTTTCAGCAGATTGTTAGCAGTTTTCCCTAGTGGAAGGAACACAATAAAAATGTCTGGCTTTTCCCAAAACTGTTTCTTTACTTTTAATGGTTAAATGAACAGTGAATATGATGCTTAATTTCTTACCACCCTGCCATTTGTACGTAATTTGTATCAAAGCTATAATAATTTAACATGTAACATTTACAGATCGATGCATTATATATCCACGTACTGTACACTGCCTAATTTAGTGTCTTAGTGTGTAGTGTCTAAACTGGGCATCACGTTGCAGGTTATTGTTCACAGGAGATCTGCCATGCATATGAGTAGAAGGCCAGCTCTACTGCAAACTGTTCCAAAGACCTTTCTAATGTATATGAGTCCCTGTCACCTTTTACTGCAACACTTTTGAAAGCACTTGCCACTAAATCACATCATCTCCATGTGATCCTAGATGTCACATGAGGCTTACAGTGCAGAGGTAAATGCGTATCCTGCTTTAATTGAGCCACACAACTGCACAAAGGGTACTCCATGAATCAGTTTCTCTCTCTCTCACTCATGCACACACGCACACACACTTGCATAAAGGATCTTCAGAGCTGCTGCGCGTTACAGGGGATGTACTGATGTTTGCTTCTCTACAACAACACAGGGGCTATTGCTTTGGCAGAACAAAGACAACATACATTGTTTGATTCCAAGTTAAATATATCATTTTTTTAAGGTTGTTCATTGCTAAGCAGAATTATCCATACATTTGATTTGAATCCTTACTGAAATCATATGAAAAGGGTGAAATAAGCTCTGTTATATCAACACTCTGATATCATACTGTATTAAGGACAAAAGGAACTATATACTGTAGAATAATTAACACTATTATTCAGTTTCCATGTGTGTTGTTTGTTATGACATATTGTGGAAGACATGACTGCCAAGCTATTGAGCTACACTTTACTGGTTTGCCTTAACCCATCCCAGTTGCTATGGATCTGATGACAGCTACAGTGTGGGTTGGAGGGAGGGGTACTACTGCTGTTCGAATACATGTGCCTTGGCCAATTAGCCTAGACTATTGCTCTCATATCAATTATTTTCTCTGAGATTATAATCTGGAAACCCTGTTGGTATTAGTGTTTTCATAGCCAGCCTGCTGGCGGTCCAATCAGGGTGGGTTAGTGAGTTGACGTTGAAGTCAAGCATGTTTTCAAATGGTGGTAGAGCTAGTTGAGGCGATATAAACAATTGTTGAAGGCTGCTCCAATAGTTTAGGTAATGAATGTGACTGACTGACTTTGACATTCATGACGCAAGCGAGCGGCAGCAACAAAATCATTTACTAAGAACTCAGAACTTTTGCTAAACTCTACACACTAACCACAGAACTTTACTCAAAACCACCAAATCACTATAGATCTCTTGCAAAAGCGAATTATTCTAGAAAAACTGTACAACCTCAATCAAATAAAGCGAAGTCATTTCCAGTATTTTTTTTTACAGTTTTTGTCAGTCGCTACAGTCAATTTCTCCGAATTTAAATTCTCAAAGCTACTTTTCAACCCCTTCGCTTGTGCTATGTCTTACTGTATTTTTACAGTATTCTTTTTTTTTATATGACATTGTCAACAAATTACAGTATAGTGCGTAAAAGCGTAAATGTTAATTCTGTTCATGGGATGTTTTAGCAAATTACGGGCTATGGCAGGTAATGCATTGTGTGATGCTATACAAATTGTTTCAAGAAATGGCCTAACTGGTTTGCAAATGGTATTGTAAGAATGAGTCAAACAATGTACCAAAGCGACAGAGAAAAACTGTAATACTAAAACAACAAAAGACTTCCGGGCTCACCTTTCCCTTCCTTCATCCTCTCTCACTGCTATACTTGGCTTCCAGTGTCCAAGCCCAATGTTTTCCTGTGGTCTATTTATAGTGTTCAAGCTCTGGTTTGTAAGTGATCTAATGATCTACTGTAACAGTGCTTTCACTGTGTCAATGTGGACAGGCAATTGGTAAAAGAGTGTACTAGAGGCCAATGTTTACAGCTCGAAGTGTTATTAACTTTGAAACTGAGTGTAAAAAAGTGAACTGTGTTTACAGTTTTGCAAAAAGTGTGATATACATTTTTAACTGAGTAGAAATGATCAGTACAATTAGTAAATGTATTGATCAAGTGTCTGCTTTATAACTGCCCAATCGTAACCTATTTAACCAGTTGAATTGCTGCAAGCCTATATTTGCGCACAATAGAAATAATAACCTGTGGGGAAACATTTTTAAACCTTATTTTGTGGCAAAGTCACCAAGCGTATTTTTTATCACATTTGACTAGCCATTGTAGCATGCAGTTTATATGTCCCGGTGGCCATTTAAAGAGCAGTTAGATCTCTCTCCCATTTCATTTAGATATGGTCTAATAGCTGCCCTGAGGTGCTACTCTACCAATATGGCTACCAAGTGGACAGACTTGCCTATAAGGACTTTGATACAGCACCTCCAGTATAGCTGGTGCGCTTGTGCCCAAAGCAATAGGGGTCCTTTATGGTTCAGCAGAGAGAAATAGCCCAGGCTGTCACCCAGTTGCATAGGACAGGTGGGTTAACTGGCTTAGGCTTACTGTTTTTTATCTTGCACTGAATGGGTCTCATGGGGTCAGCCTCTGTGCATTACATGGCTCTTGCTAATATCTATTCAGTGTCTCCACCACTATTATATGAGCCATGCCTTTTTAGAAGCCTTACAAATTTTCTTAATATTGAAGATTGATATTTCTTTTTGTAAGTCTAATGCAGATTTCTGAAGATTTAAAATGTTTTGCCCTCTAAAATTGTAACTTGCATGCCTGGTTCGTGGGTTGAGAAAAATGCCACTGAATCAGACAAGAATAAATAGTCAATATAAGTATTTTATTTGAAATTAAGCTATTTATATTTGGAGGTATGGCTCTGTTCTGTGAGGTCCCTGCCCTTTCATGCACATACAAGGAAAGCCTTTCAATGCGCATACATGGAAAGCCCAAAACAGGGAGAGCAACAAAAAGACACCCATAGGGTACAGAACAGAGCAAGCCTCAATTACAACACCTTGACGTGGAGTAAGTCATTACCGTTCTTTTGGAAACAGAATCTTAGGCTGGCAACACTATCGCCGATTTTTTTTCAAAATAAAAGCCTTAATTGAATTGCATAGGAATGTTTTAATTATTTATAAAGATTGTGAATTACGTACACAAGTTATGATTTTCTTTCAACA
>JAODUH010046316.1:0-19744 GCA_027564835.1 Typhlichthys subterraneus
GTCAAGTATTTTTTTGAAAGTACAGCCATTCACAAACAGTTTCAATGTATGGCTCCCCAGATGGACTTGTGACAACATTTCCTCTGGCATGTCAGGTTAGGTTGAAGTATGTGCTTACAATATACTGTATGTACCCATAGAAATACTCTTAACACTTTTGACCTTAATTGATAAGAAAAGTACAGTGTTAGTCCTCTTTCTGGGGACTGATTTTTCCCTGTGCATTTCATTGGTTGTCTGAAGTTTAAAAGTCTACAATGTTTGCCATTTGCTTTGAATTAGCAACATGGCTTTTCTTGAAATTAAGCTAATTGAAGACAACATGGTGTATGCTTCTTTTTTGAGAAGATCTGTATAATTAAATAGAGAAATGCTTATCCCATGCACATCACGATTAGAGTTTGATGCTGTTACTGTCAGGAAAGTCAAGGTTGTTATTATGCAACCTTTTTTATTTTGAGAACTGGCTCATATGAAAGAGATAATCACATCTGCATGAAAACAGGCTATTAATATTCCTGTTTGCTACTGTTCATTGCCCTAAGATATAAAAATCAAACAAATATTTAATCGCACATCATACTGTTTGTCTCAGTCTGGCGTCAGATTTGTAATGGTCTGTAAGGTTTTATATCTGGGAGTTGTGATCTGTAATTTTTAATATTTGCATAAAAGGGAACCAATCATTTTTTTAACACATCAATAAGCTTAAAAAAATAATTTGTGAATGACACTGCTGATGTAAATTGCACATGCACAGTATCGGGTTTCCTTCTGGAAATGGTCAGACTGGTCTTTCATCTTCATAATTCCTGGATATACACTTTTATGTAGTGCTTCTATGGTATGCAGAGTGTTAAGTGACTTAAAGAATTGCAGGTACAAGAAAGTTACGAGGCCTTTCATTGCTTTACTATTTCATCCTTGACATTTGTAAGGTTCAGTGTTAGTAGTTAGTGATATGACATCGCTATACTGTAGCTGCTAGTGAATTTCAATGGACATTCAATGAGAGAGGGTGCTTAATATATTATAATTATAACTACTGAACATCCAAGTGTCAAATGTATATTTGAGAGTATGTTTATTAGGTGTACCTGTCTCTTGTGATGTGCTGCTTTAGCCCACCTACTTGTTTAAGTTCTGACACGTTACTGAGTCACTTGAGTTTCTGTCACCTTCCTGTCAGCTTGAACCAGGCTGGCCACTCTCCTCTGACCTCCCATTAAAAAGGCACTTTCGCCCACAAGGCGTTTCCGCCCACAGAAGTGCCGCTCACTGTGTGTGTGTGTGTGTGTGTGTGTGTGTGTGTGTTTTCATCATTTTCTGTAAACTCTAGAGACAGTTGTGTGTGAAGACCGACCAGGCAGTCGGCAGATATTCAAACCACAGCCTCCAAAAATAATTCCACAAATGTAACTTTGACTACATTTTCTTTCTTAGTCTGAACAACAACTGTGGGTGCGCCTTGATTGGCTGATTACACATGTGCATTAACTATGACATTAGCAAGCAGGTACACCTACAGTGATACATTGTATACTCTAAGCTCTCCTCACCTGTTCATGGGTGATGGGGATTAGTCTTAGTTTAGACAGCTCCCTCAGGACATTGAGGTCTGTCCTCATGTCCAACTTGCAGCCAACCAGCACCACTTTCGCATTAGGACAGAACTCCTGGGTCTCTCCCTGCCACTGAGGATTAACAGAGAATCGACATTAGGGCAGTTATGAGTGAACTAGGGATCCTTGACTGATGAATGGATAGATGGATGATGGATGATGGATCATCATAAACCCGGACTAACGATGTTGGATTGTATTTTGGAACTGCATTTCCGTTATGGATTATTTTGACTATGCAGTATTTGACTTGAATGCTGTGTCTGAATACCATTTAATAGTGCATTGCGTCATTGAACAGCATGTTTGACAGTGGTCACATGGAAAGTCCACCACAGAGAGATAAGTGATCATCTTCCCATGAACCACACAGATGGAACAAATGCCACTGTGTGCACGTTGTGAAAAGACGGGAGGCAGACAATACTTATTAGTGAGCGTAGACACCATCTCTCTCTCTCTCTCTCTCTCTCTCTCTCTCTCTCTCTCTCTCTCCTTCTCTCCCCCGACTGTTCATTATCCCTTTGCAGTTCGCACCATGGCACAGGCAACCACTTTAAGCACTGTGTCTTCATTTGTTTTCCAATACAAAGAGATCTTTTTTCTCCCAGATGCCTGTGTCACTGTTGATCTGGGCTCCGGCATGTCGAGGCGTTCTGCACTGTGCGCTCCAGCCTTCAATAAGCCTCTCTAACAAACGGCGCGCTACTGGTGAATGGCTGCGATTTACAGTATGACTCACAAAGGGCCCACAGGGCGAGCGACTTCTTTTTTGTGTTAATGTAAGAAGATGTCATTGCATGGCATGCAGGGTAATGTATGAAGTATGGAAGGTGAAGAAAAAGGAAGATTCCTTTTTCATATATACAATACTAATTGATAGTGGAAAGGGTTACATTTTGTTAATCCATCATCATCCGCTTATCCATAGTCGGGTCGTGGGGGCAGCAGCTCCAGCAGGGGACCCCAAACTTCTCTTTCCCGAGCCATATTATTCAGCTCTGACTGGGGGATCCCAGTCAGGTGGAGATAATCTCTCCACCTAGTCCTGGGTCTTCCCCTAGGCCTCTTCCCAGCTGGACCTGCCTGGAACACCTCCCTAGGGAGGCGCCCAGGGAGCATCCTTTCCAGATGCCCGTACCACCTCAACTGGCTCCTTTCGACACAAAGGAGCAGCAGCTCTATTCCGAGTTCCTCACGGGTAGCCGAGCTTCTCACCCTATCTCTAAGGGAGAGACCAGCCACCCTCCTGAGAAAACCCATTTCTACCGCTTATACCCGTGATCTCATTCTCAGGAACGAAAATTGCCCAGAAGATCGAGAGCTTTGCCTTCCGGCTCAGCTCTCTTTTCGTAACAACGGTGCGGTAAAGTGATTGCAATACCGCTCCCGCTGCTCCGATTCACGGGCGCTGCACAGCGGCTGCCCACTGCTCTCTTGAGGGACGGGTTAAATGCAGAGGATGAATTTCACTACATGCATGTGTATGTGACAATAAAAGCACATTTACATGCAGGAATATCATCAGAGGACGTAAGGACACACTATAAGGACAGTGTGTCACCCATCGGTTTCTGAAAGGACGTTTTTAAGTTAATTGATTTGTTATTAGCCCTCTCGTAATTGGCCAATTGAATGATGTGACCCTTCTTTAAACCTTAATTGTCATGTTAATAGACCAACAGATTAAGAAAATGCCCACATAATCTACTGAGACATTATCCTTTTATGGAGGACGTGTATTGATTTTGTATTCCTAGAGGGAAGTTTGCATTATACATCTGACGTATTACTGGTAGCGTTAAGCCCGTAGTCCTTAGAGGTGAATTTAAACTACACGTCAGTGTATGAGGGTGTGTGTGTGTGTGCTTGTGTGAATGTGAAGCAGAAGCAATCATGTACGGCACTTTGAGTGACCGGCAGGTTGGAAAAGCGTCACATAAATGCTGTCCATTTACCATTTACACCTTTTCATAATCACCCAAATGCATGTGTAGCTAGCTACTGTAGCTAGCTACCATTTCTGTTACCATCATATAGCTTTTGTTCTGTGGCAGTAAAATGCTAAGAATGCAGAGCATCTGTAGCGGGTTTAGCTATAGCCATCACAACTCTTTCAGAACTCGGCCTTTCATTCACATGGAACCCAATGCCGCCATGTTATTATGTAGATGGATAGAAGGACAGTGCATGGAAGATTGGAGGGGGCAGGCTGTTGGTGCGACAGGAAGTTGTAAAATACAGAAAGTGAGAAAAATTGTAGGGTTGAGCCCAAGGCATGAAGGTATAAAAAGTGAGAGCTGGGGATAAGGTTTTAGGCAGGGAGTCTAAAATGGGAGATTTAAAGGTGTGATTGAAGAAAGGCTGAACTGAAGAGAACAATGCAAGCACAAAGTAAAAAAGAAAGCAATCGGGTGTCAGGGGGTATTTTTCGGCTTAGTGTTAAGAAAGAATAACCTTTCTAAAAGTAGAATTGTCAGGTGAAAGGGTTGGTGAGGAGAAAATACATGATGTAGACAGGAAAATGAGCAGTGCTTTGTATTTCAAAAGGAATTTTGAAAGGCAAGCTAAACCTTGGTGTTTTCTAAAGCATGACAAAGCAAATAATAGTTCAAATGAATGCTGCCAACACGTAACAACAAATAAATAAAAACTTCCAAAATGCGGAATGCTCGGAATGCTTTGGTGTGAATTTCCTAAAACCAGGCATTGTTTCCATCAAAGATTAGTTGAGTGAGACATACATGTCACATTGGAATCTTGTGCATCCATTGTTGGACGGACATATTCATCACTGTTAACGCAGAATAATTGGGGAATTTGATAAGGTCAAAGTTCAAGTTGGATCTCTAGTGAACCCTGAAAGTTTTAGAACTGGTCTCGCTTTGATGATCTCATTGGTGAGTGACTTTGCTGACAACAGGAATGTTTTCACAATGAAAGGATTCCAAACATGTGCACATATTTAACATTCAGCGTGAACTCAGAGGGCCTCGAAGCTCAAAAGTAGTTCTTAGAGCTCCAGAATCTTTCCCGTTTCTTCGCCATTCCCAGCTGAACAAAACCCCATTCGAAACAGTAGTTGAAGCTGAATAGGATCACACTGTTTAATCATCCACTGACCTTTTTCAGCACGCTGTCCAGCGTCTCCGGTCGACTGATGTCAAAGCATATGAGCACAGCATCTGAATCAGGATAGGCTAAAGGCCGCACGTTGTCATAGTAGGCAGAACCTATAGGCACAGACAAGCATGTACTTTTAGGTTTGCTAAATAACTAAAAAAAAAGTGTGTAATAACTTAGAATCCTTTATTAATAGCCTAGCAATGCACACATGCAGTAGTGCATGATTATTGTCTAACATTCCATGTAGCTACTTGATCTTAGTGAATTGAAATTAGCATTACTGTGAGAGAAGGCCACAGTGTTGGATGTGATTAATGGCTTTGGAAATGAACAGGGTGAGTCTCATTCACGGCCCCTGGCCAACAGCCTGACGGCCTGAATAAGTTAACAGATAGACATGTGACAGTGATATAATGGATGGCTTTAACAAAGTGTCACCTGGTCTTTCGCAGTGGCTTTTTTTTTGTCTCGGGGTCCTATCTGAATGTAGCATTGTGACCCGGCCTTGCCTACACATTACTAGCCACAGGGGACAGTAACTGTAATGACAATTACTACAATACATCCTTTTGTCACCAAGGACGTAACTTTGGCAGTATAACAGAAAATACGAAAAAATGAATGAATATAGAAACAAATCACTGGTCCTGTTTTTACATAGATTTTTGTATCATAGATATAATGTAAAACAAAGAGTCATTGTAACAACCGGGGCTGCGCAGAGTGACGGCGCATCACTGTTCCCTGTTAGTCTCGCCGGTGCGGGCCCATTCGGCAGACACCGGCCTGTGCTCCCAGCGCCCCACATCCACACAGTGGATTGTTGTCAGCTGTGTGGATGTAGGGCGATACAAGGCTGGGACGTCTTTTTGTTCTTTTGTGGGTTAGTTAGCAGTGTTTGCAGTGTTTGCTTTCCAGATGCAAGTTTAGTGACTGTCGCACGCCTGCTGTGTTTGAGTTTTGTGTTTGTGTTCATGTAACGCCGAGCGGCAGCTCGTGCATTCCACTGCTACCATGTGTGCCCTTGTCTCCGCACCGTGACATCAGACCCTCAATCTAGTAAGACCATATTTGATTTTGATTCATAGTTTTGTCAAAAGATGAACGGTGAAGCAAAAAACATTTGTGTGTCGTTTCCATGGCCAGAAATGTCAAACTAAAGGCCACATAAAGAAGATGGGGTCCGATGCAAACCAAAACGTTTAATAGTCCAACGTTTCGACAGGCAAGCTGTCTTCTTCAAGGGTATAAAACTAAAGGCCACAACCTTTCACTCCTAGGCCTCTTAAGTCCCACGCACATTTCTCCAATCTTGACTGATGTACACTGTCTATCCCCAAACCTACACCACAACCGTCACCTTGTCGATGCAAAAGTGCTCCGTCAGCAATCATCCGATCCAAACCAATTCAATCATGGGTAAGTGACTTTTACTGTCACATCACAGTATTGCGTGCATGTGTGTGTGTGTTTTAGAGATTGTGTGTGTGCGCACGTTGAAACAGGCCACCTGGCTCTCACTAGAGAAACACATGCTCTCTCTGGTGTGGATGTGTCTGTGTAAAGAAGACCTTGGGCGGGTGGAAGAATGTAAAGAGTTAGTTGTGTTGTGTGGTAGAAACTAGAACTGGTTCTGACTTTGATATTTCTGGTGGCACTGATTCACATACAACCCCATCTCCCCTTAATAAACAAGACATGGAGGACTAACGTGTTCGCATACTTTCTCTATTAAGGGGAACGCAGGCCCCTTGCAGAGTGTACAAATCCTTTTATGGGCCCCTAGTGGTTCTAATAAGCTACCTATGGTCCCTGTTATCTTCCACAGATGTTCGCTGGCTCCACTAAAACTCAGTTTCTCCTTAACCCATTCCTGGCTGTATTTTCACCTTTATTATTATGATGAGAGAAAATTATTTTCCAATGAATGCCATATTCTAGACACTGTTTATAAAGAAACATATATCAGCTAGTGGTTCCATTTGTATCAAATGACATACTGTACACACTGTACCATAGTCTCATTTTACCTGTTGCCACGCAAATCTATTTATAAAATATTGCTTGAGCGATATGGGCAACAGCAAGGGATGCCACAAAGGAAGTCATTAGTTTCAGAGCTGCTTGGCTCGCACTTTTGCAAGTGAGACAAGCCTATGTAGGCTACATCTTATGCAGAGTAATGTCTTTTGGTCAGCTGCTATCATTAGTGCTGCTGCAGGCAGTCGCAAAATAACAAACGACTTATCAGTCCACACGTTTAAGAATGTATCGTGTTACAATGCAGTCTGAATAAAAACACAACCCAAAAGTACAACCTGGCTGATTTCAGTGACATCTGTAATTGTAATCTGCTTTTCATAAAGCACATTAGTCTGGGTGGCATGGCTTTATCAATTCTCAGCGCCTAAATACGGTTCAATACAAAGGCTTCGAGAGCCAATAGGGACTTGTCAGTTACTGCAACAAAGGACAATAAAATTCCTATCAATATCTTTTATCAATATACCTTTGCACACATGATGTTCGCTCTGCCCCATCTGACCAATAAATACACTCCGCTTTTAAGTCACGACTAATTAATGACGATTAATTCAACATGCGTATTCTGCATTATGTGGTTTAATTAAATAAAAGTTTTACCAAAACCTTTCAAGTAGGCATTGCGTAAGAATAAGCATGGAATAATTGTTTATGAAACACCATTAATATATCCTTATATAATTGTAAAAGGAATTTTATTCTGGTTTTTTTTTCCTGCAGTCGTTTGTTTTGAAACACGCCCTATAAAAGCTAGGAAGCATTACATTCACGCACAGCTGAATTGGCTGGCAAATTAGCCTAAAAATACAGGTGAATACAAGTGAGATATTTATCAGCTAGCTAGCAGAATAAATGTCTCATTACATCAAACAACTCTCCTCTTCTATTTCTGACCATGGCCCCTTAAAAAATATATTTCCTATCTTTTAATAATGGGCTTTATATGTGCCTGTCATATACACAACAATATTTTTATTTTCTGATGGACCAAATGCTTGTGTTAGCTATCATAATTATAAGCCATATCGTATTAATAATACAATTCCCTTAATGTATTGTACAAGTATAGACTAAAAGGTTATTGGCTCCTTTGCAGAGCTTGAGTCACTAGTGCATGCAGTCTCCATACACATATAAGCCTGTGTTTGGTGTGAAGGTTGCCTGATGTGACCTGATCTGTATTTATCACCGGAATAGAAGCTAATGTTTATTGATCCTTTCAGCTTTTTGACCCTCGCTGAGACCTGTAGTAGGATGCTCCCCACGGGAGGATGCCTGCTGTTCTGGCATAGCACAATGAAACCTCAACCCATCTGTCTCCGACTATATTCTCTGATAAATGATTAGCTAAACTATCTTAAGGATTGTTCCAGATTCCAGAAAAAATAATACAAAAAAAAGACCACTATACTATGAGATATACTGTACATGTACATTTCATGTCCCTGTGTACAATTTAGAACAATTTCAAGCAATTCATGTTAATCTTAGTGATAATCACTTGCTATCACTTTGCAGTCAGTGATGGCAATAGCTGGAGAACCTATGTATTTATGTTTCATAGCGCTCATCTGTCATCTTCACTGGTACATTCATAAAATTCCTGACAATGGCTGTTAATGTCAAGTTGTATGCACTAGGTGCTGCATACATTTTGACACAAAGGATAATGTAGTGTTTTTCAAAGAACAACGTCATGCTGTGACTCAATGTGGGGTTGTCACATTTGATGTCTGCTAGCATGAGCTCACCCCGTGTTCCTCGGATGTTAGGAATGGAACATTTGTAGCACGTGAACACCACGCAGCTTTGTTTTGTTACGTATTGTAAAATATTGTTATTATCTGATCTCTGTCTATCTTTTGTTGTATTTCCCTAACGATATGTTCTATACTGTACAGTTGACTCCTGTGTACAAGACACCAACAATGTGTCACTGCTTGAAGAAGCGGCCGGACTGGTACTTCTTGTTGCTGTATGAGGCCATGGTTCCCTCACGGCTGATTTAGCTTAAAAAGCTTAAGAAAACAATCAGAGGTAGGCATGAGAAGAAAGCAGCCGCATTCATTCATAATGACCCTACAGTAAGAAACCGCCACAATTAGTTATTCTTATATAATACCTTCCCAAAAACATTTCCGGCAATCTAAAGGCACATTTCACTTTGTATATACACTTCAAACGAATCTGCAACGTGAGTGTATAGAGAATCGAACTTTTAAGTGTTAAAATGATATGATAATTACACGTGACTTATAGGTTTTAAACAGCGGTTTCTTACATTAGCTCATTGGTGGCATTTAATATAAAACCTATTGAATGATATTGTGATTTTTCTCTCATCTTGTTGGCTCAGAATCACTCAAAAAATATATACCCATACAAGACTGTTTGCACACAAACTGTTAAAATCAATTATTTATCCTGACATTGTGGTTCATTCCACTGCAAGATAATGCAGGCCTATAATGTTATGCAATGTAATGTTGATATTAAAGCCTTTCCAGTTCACCATCTTCTACAAAGCCTTGGCCATTGTATATTTTCATACAGACTAGAAGGCCAGTGAGGATTAGAGAGCATATTGTCACTTTTTCATTCGTACTGCAGCACCATCTGGATTCTAAAATAGCACCACCTACAGATAATGTACCAACACACGGTTTGTACTCTTGCATGGGGAGAGCGGTCACAGCCTGACAATGACTGGAGCGTCTGCATAGGCCACACTGATGATTATCATAGAGAAATGTGGTTGGTGGGCTGGCTGGAGATGTAGATGATCACATCGCACACTGTGCTGTTAGACGTCCCACAGGGCGGGCAGGCGGGCGGGCAGGCACATGCACACGCACACACACACACACACACACGTCTAGAGTGCACATTTATTTCACGTATGTGTACAGATTTTCCAGCAGGTGTCATATGGAGGGCTTTTTTTACCCATTTTGTACACTATTTAAATAAGCCTTGTGAATTTGCGACCGAATCGAGGGCCGTAATTGAGCTTGATCATTATGAATACATGATTTAAATAAGCCTAGTGTATTGAGGGGCCGAGATCGAGCACCGTAATTGAGGTTGATCATTATGAAACCTAAAAGAATTGTCTCTCAACTGTTTTTGTTATTTATAAACCTGGACTTGAGATCAAATATGGATTGATGCTATATGCTGCTTTACTGAGCATTAATGAGTCTGCCCAGGTCTATGCTGCATATCATACCAGTGGTGTTCTTATATTTAACACATTTCACCCTGAGCAGGGAAAGCATGCCAGCCCTCAGCCACTTACTGCATAGGTACCGTATATGTGTCAGGTTAGTTATTATACAAAACGGTAGCAGGGATCTTTGAAAAGTATTCTCAATTGACATCAAGTACATTTTCACTTTCTGAGCCCTGTGCATCAATACAACTGCTACAGCTAATACAGCTGTTATCGTCTAGTTGGATTGTTGTTGTTCAATGTTTTCCTATTCACTCAATCAGTCCCACCAACAGCTGAATGTCAGTGTGTGTACCCCAGTGTGAGCGATGCCAAGTGCAGGAGTATCTTTCACAAGTCAGTGGCCACAGAGGGTTGATGCTGCCAGCGAGCACAACTTTGCCTGAAATCAGCAGTAAATCTGCAGGACTCCCTTTGATTAATGATGTAGGACATAATACTGTAGGCTGGTGTCTGGACTATTCCCCGTAGCATTAAGCTCATGGTGTGTGTTTATATGCTGTCAACTTCACTCATAACATATGTTACTCTGCACCAAACAATCATCTATGCTGCAGATACAAACATCTGGTCAATATCAAGAAATGTTCATGAAGATTTAAAAAAGCATAACTGTGAAACCACCAGGTGGTATTTGTGGGATCAACAAACCTCGTATTAGCTTTGTCTACCATTGACAAACAGACTGATAAAAGTAGATCTGTTTTGATGCTCAGTAAATATCGGGTCACCGCTCCGCTAAGCCTAGTTACTTTGTGTTGTGTTCAGAATAGCATGGGGTGGTCATAGCGACATCCTGCATTATAGATAAGGGAAAGAGGGGTTTTTGTGATCAAGGAGCTTGACCCTTTTAGCTGCCGTGTGTGTGTGTGTGTGTGTGTGTGTGTGTGTGTGTCTACGCAAGACATTCTACAAAATGTACTTAGAATGTCAATCAATGTAATATACTGATTGATCTGTTGTGTTTTGTCCGAATATAGATTTTCCTTGAAAAATTGTAATCTTAGCTGATCTCAGAAAATTACTATTGTACTTAATTCAAGTCTGAGCTAAGCCACAAACCTACAGTAATTTCGGACTTTGCTTTAAGGGTCTTTACTTGTTTCCCCATGCAGGGAGAACGATAAATTCCAGGCTTGTATCCCCAGCTAAATAGTCCCCCAGTTATTATTTTAGCAAAGCTTAGATGAGACGTTATATCATTTAATTCTAGATGACCATCATTTGGCTATCGAATGTAAAAGAAAGGTTTTGCAAATGTTTGCAACAATACAATGGACATATTTTGGAGAAGAGTCCTCAAAGAACGTAGAAAGAGTAGGCTAGTGTGCATGTGTGTGTGTGTAAGCGCGCGTGTCTGTGTGTATGCATGTAGGTGTGTGTGTGTGTGTGTTAACATGCGTGCGTGCCTGCCTGCTTGCACGCGTGTAACTGAGCAGTCAGAGCCTAAGTGAGCCAGTGAGTCCGGGCGGGATGGCTGGGGTGTCCCCTAGGAGCGGACACACATCTAGGCCATTGATTTTCAATGTTCCTGGGGTCTTTCCTAATGGCTTCCAAGAGTGTATACCATGAGTGTATCAGACGTGGCCAACAGGAGCGCAGGCCTGCGCCATAAAACCATACTGACACTCGTTTATTCTTCTGCTCCACTGAACAGTCTCTCAGGCGTGGCTGGGAGCACTCCACTTCAACACCGACTATTTTAAGACTCTAGTACTCTCTTTATCGTTACCCCAGCCCCCTCTATTACTATCACCTGCCCACCCCACTCACCCTGCTGCCCCATAAAGCCACTTGAAACACTTAACCACACCGCACTCATTCTTTACTGGGGCTTTTGTCACGGAGTCAGGTGTCACTCGTGCAGCTTCTCCCAGAGCAAATACGGGTACGCTTCCAAGGAGCCAAGGCAGACGCACCAGGATTCATAAGACCTGCTCATGAATGAATGATGGCTTGTTAAAGAAATCCCAGCCGCACGGCCCTTTTTATATGCGAGATGGATGCAACAGGCTAAGAGACGAGAGTCTGAGCTGTTACGGCACAGCAGATACGTGCCTGTGTGTGGAAACACAGTCTAACGACGGAGATACGCGTATTGTGTTGTGTCCCAATGTCTATCGATTTCCCCCCCCGATAACACTTCTAAAGCCATGTTGCCATCTCAGAATTAAGTTTTCGTTAAGTGTCCTGTGAAAATGATTTTTCTACTTAACGCCTGAGCTAACTAACAGTTTGGACTGAAAGTCAATGCTATTCACTTCCCCCTTGTCAGGCCACTAGTCGATACGGGCATGACAGAGAAATGAGCTCGCCTCGATTCCTTTCTCGTCCACTGACGGGCTCAAAGTGAGCCTGCAGGTTGAGCCAGCTAATTGACAGACTGTGGGATGCCTGTTTGGTAGCCTACAGCAGCCGCCCTATAGCGCTGAGTTCATGCCCTCAGGTTTGATCATAATAATCAAGGAATCTTACAAATCAGGAGCCAGCGTACAATATATTATAAAATGCTAAGTACTGGTTGTAGACGTCATTCAAATGATGTATGACATTTCTATCCACAGTGACTCACAGTGAGTACATTACCAAATGTTAAGGAGCAGATGAGACAGGGTTTAGTCATCTTGCTCAAGGACAGGTAGGCCGGGCACATTGAGGATGGAACACACGTCCTTTCAGATGGGGATTACCAACCAAACTATTCTATCCTAATCCCTTCACATTCTCCACTTTATGTCTGGAATTCACCTTGAGGTTGAAACAAGTTGTACAAAACATTTTGTTTTCTTGAGCATAACTATTATTGCACAGCTTCAGATTGCCTCATCGTAAATGTATCTTAGCTTTGTGGTCTTCTTCGTCATCCATACCTTTGTGTTCGTATTGCTTTCTGACTGTATATTGACAGGACGTTTGATAATACAATACTGTTTTATAATGTCCTGTATTTGTGCTTACAATAAAGTAGGAGACAGAAAGGTTTAAGGAATAGTTATATGTGTAATGTAGTATTACATCATGATTACTAATAGTCGTATTTAGAACATTTGTTTTAGTTACGGTTCAAAGCTGTGCATGATTCTAACACATTTCGATTAGATGTATTTTTAGGACCGTCCTTCCTCTTGACTAGATGAATATGTTGATACTGAGAGAAGGGATGCTGGTGACTAGTACATTCCCCAGAGGGGCAGATCAGGACTGATCTGACTAAATCCACAGTCCTAAAGGGCAATCGATGAAAAGGCCCAGCCACTGAAATAAACCTCCACAGGGAGATAGCACGTGTGGCGGGGGGTCTGAATACTCCTCCTGTCTCCACTCTTCTCTACCCCTCCCTTTAAAGCACTCACATTGTCACACCCTTCTCTACCCCTACTGTGGTTCAGTCCTATATCGTGCATGCACATTCTCAACACTCTGTTGCTATGGGTAGATGACTTTACACTTTACAAGTTGCTCTGATGTTCACATAAAACCCAGATGACAGTGAACCCTGTTTGGTAATGACGACTGAGTGTGTGTGGGAGTGAAGGAAGGCTAACTGAGTAGCGTGTGTGAGACAGGAGAGTGGAGACACAGGCATGGGGAGGCTGAGGTTCAGCATGGATGGCCCGCTAATTAAACATAGACATTCAGTACAGGGCATTGCACACTAACACCGTGGGAATCCTGACCTGTGTTTAGGCACAGTGACATACAACAATGCAGATAGAATGCAGAGAGAATAGGAATATTCCATAACAATCAAGGTGAGCAACGGGCAGAATGAAATGTGGACAGTCGAGGCACGCCTGATGACAGCGATAGACAGGAACAAGGAAGAGGAATACCCAAAATGCAGAATGGGAAAAGATGTTAGGCGTGCAAGCACAAAGAGGGAAGCGATGCCAATAAGTGGTGGCACGATCTCTAGACGGGTGAGAGTGGAGAGGGTGGGGGGTGAGGTGGGGGGTGGGGGTCAGGTATCCGGTTCATTAATTAATGAATTCATACCATTGGCCCAGACAGAGGCTATAGCTCTGGAGACTACAGGCTCAGCCTGTCTGCCTGTGCAACATATCGTTCCTCTAGTGCTGCTTATTTATCTCGTTCTCCCTTACGGGGATATAGCTAGGCTATTGTTGTGCTTTGTTTCATCTGTCATCTCCACTTCTTTGCCCCTCTGTACGGTGGCCTTGGTGGCCCACACTCTATGTCAGTAGACTATATTCTTTAAAAAACGTGCGCAAGCTCGCTGGTGTTAATCAGCCGGAGACTTTTAACGCCATCTTTCACTGCAGAAGAAACCTCCCGCCCACACTTTGGAATAATTAGAACAGTTTGTTTAACGGCTGTTCCCTTTCTTCCCCGTTTTGTCCAAATTGGACTTGACTGGACTTGACATTAAAAATTGATTTAGCCCTATAGACTTCAATGTACTTCTACGCAAACCTTCTTTTATAATAAGCTGTCTTAATAAATGTAACCAGCTTTCAAGAACACAATACATTGTGAAAGTCAGATTCCAAATGTGCATGGAGAAGAAAAAGAAAAACACATTTAAAATCCCACAATGTCTTGCTTTCCTTGCAGGTGTCATGTCAGACCCTCAGAATAAGACTGCTCTGATAGCTGGCAGTGTAATAAACATCCCTGTCACAGCCACTCTTTCCACGACACAGTTCAGCTCCTGTCGTGGTGAGGTAAACACAACGGTAGCACGCCAGCACGTGTTGTGAACACTAAATAGTGTGTTGGTGCCTGTACAATTCACACACACACACTATGTTACAAGCAATGGCATAAGTAAGGTAGATCAGAAGTATAGTAAGAATTATGCCTACAGGTGCTGTTGAAATGATTCCTTTTATGCATGCCAAGTTAGAAAACACATCCCAAGTCCAACCTGAAAACTAACTGAATTAGGGTCGGAAACTCCCTTGGTCTAAAAATTATTTATTTGTTGTTTGGCTTTCTTCGATCAATGTCACATTTACTTAAGGTAGATTTTTTTTTTTAGGCTATTACTAATTACTTATATTTTTTAGCTTTTATTTATCCTGGGAAAGCTTGCTGAGTGTGCATATCTTTTCCAAGCAACACCCTGTGTCAAATGTGTAAAAGTACTCAGATTCACAATTTGGTATAGAAAGCTACCCGGTACGACAACAGTTTTCACACCACTCATGGGTGTGAAAGGGATAGCGGTGAGACAATCCAGTATAATGGCAACGTGTTGCTGCTGACAGAGTGGAGTGACCTCGCCCACTGCACTGCCCAAACAAACACAAGCCTCTACAACGATATGTTAATCTCTGGCTATAGCCTCACTGGTCTTTCGGTCATCGTGCTGGCGTGGATACATGTGAGACACTGCAGATCCACTCTGGTATGTGAGAACATGTTTTAAGCCATTGGTACCGTCAGTGGTATAAAAAAGAAAAGAATGAAAGGGCCTATGGGCAAACCATGTCTTAAAATGGAGAAAGTAATCTCACATAAAAAACATGACTACTTGAGCTTTATGCAGTTAAACTGTTTGTGTATTAAATTATCCCATATTGATAGTCTAGAAGTCTGAAACTGAAGTATCGCAGATTTTAGCACACTGATTTTATGACAGTTGTCACCAGTCACTGCAAATGTGTTTCCCTAGAAATCTGACATTCTGCTGAATGGCCTAAGTGTCCCGTCATTGGCAGTCAATTGCCTGGGGCGCTTGCAGTCGATACTGTACACAACTTAACTTGGACAGTCGTCGCTTGCATTGTGAGCAATCTGCAGTCAATTTATTGAAATTATTCTTACCTGAAGTATCCCACATATTCAACTCGATCCTTTGCTTGTCAATCTCGAAACTGGCCGTGTAATTTTCAAAAACCGTAGGAACATAATTCTGAAATGAAATGAGAGGTGCGTAATTACTAAGAATATACTGTGGGATATGACAAATTTAACTCATTCAAATGGAACATAAATTCTTCCCGCAAAGACATTCATTATTAAAATTCAAACGTATTATTTTAAATAATACGTTTAATAAATAAATAAATAATAAATCACACTTTATAATTTCCATTTATTCATTCAATTTATTGTTATTGTGCGCATTGTCTTTAAAAACTTCATCAGTCTATGGACTAGGTCCACATACGTATACCTTGGTGGGTTATATTCTATGAAATGTGTTAACAGGCCTAATCGTGAGTACGATTTAGATTAGTATTAAGCAAATCTGATATTTCCACACTATCCGTTCAAATGACAGAAGCGTGCGTTTGTAACTCCAAGGCGCGTGATGCGCAAAAGCGCATGATCGAAATTTCCTTATTAAAATGCCATATTGTAGTTACACATGTGCATGATACTTCATATTATAACATTTTCAATGACGTTCTCACCTCTGGATAGGAATCTTTGGCAAATACGTGGAGGAGAGCGGTTTTGCCACACTGCGTATCGCCGACGACCACGATTTTACAGCGACTCACACCCTTGCTCTCCATAGTGCCCTGGATATCAATGACTGGGATGGTTGCGCTGCCTTCTTGTCATTTAGCTCTCTACAACTCCAACAACTTTCGTCTCAAGATGTAAAATAGGCCAACTGATATTTTCGGGGCTAGGTGACTGCGATCCCTCTCGCGTCAAAACGTCAATTCCACAGGCTACAATATTGTTAACTCGGCACCATATACGCGCTCTCAATCATGGTTTGTAGACTATACAGAAACACTAGAAGC
The DNA here is from genome assembly GCA_027564835.1 of Typhlichthys subterraneus. Lineage (NCBI taxonomy): Eukaryota > Metazoa > Chordata > Actinopteri > Percopsiformes > Amblyopsidae > Typhlichthys > Typhlichthys subterraneus. The sequence goes on from JAODUH010046316.1 coordinate 16,749, forward strand.
CGGTTTGTTTTCGTTCTAGGTATGGACCCGCCCACCGAGATTTCGTTCAGCCAATGACAACCTCTCTCCTGCACTTTTTCTTTAAGATTTGATCTTTAGTATAGTCGTCATCAACACCTGTGATTGAATTGATCGAACTGGCGCCTGTGTGTATGTGTGTGTGTGCAAGAGCGGTCGTACAGTAGCATTTAGCTTAGACCTACATATGCTATAAATTGCCTATGGTAACTGGAAATGAAAGTGATCAAAACAAATATAATGTATTGTTTTGACCAAATTTCTACAAATATTAATATTTATGGTGACGTGCTTTTTGACTTTAAATTCACCTTCACGTCAAGCTAAACAATAGATCATATGCTAATTAATGTAGGCAATAACATATATAAGCATTATGTCTACAAAGCATGTAAAATGATGAACATTTCTGCCGACATGACATTTACAGGACCGTATAGGCTAGAGAAATGATGGGACGATGAGCTTTTGCTATGTGTGTAGCTCCACCTTCTGGTCAAATTTAGCATAGTATATCCAACAATTGGAAGTCGATGAAGGTTTCAAAACTGTAAAATATGTATAGTCAGGAAATAAATAGGCACATAGCCCTCCATAGTACACACCCTACATAAGGCAATGCCCAAATTTAGATATATCTATCAACAATTTGTATAAGAATAATATCATTGCTTAGCCGGACTTTGCTCTCAGCTCATTTTAGGTCTGGTGGTTACACCAGAGTAAAAGGCTTTAGTGTCCTATTTCTAATGTTTGAGACTATATGCTATAGGCCCTATATGATACCATCCAGCACAGTTCCAATCTTTCGCAATTCACATCCACAGTCTTCATGGGCATTAGGTGGGATTAGAACTCAAGATGAATATCTTTTCTATGTCATTATTATTCTTTCACCAGCAGGGTGCAGCATTGGTCAATCAAAAACAGTAGCCGATTACAAGTAGGCTATAATATGCGCTACATTTACTGTATGATATGATATGATATGATATGATATGATATGATATGATATGATATTACCGTGTGGACATGACTGATTCAAGTACATTTACAGCATTTAGCAGATACTAAGCATTTTACAAAAGTTATATTAATATGTAATGTAAGCCCTAATCATAGCAAACGGGTTTCTGATGAAAAAGCAGCTGGCATCAGGGCTAATATTACCAATATATCATGTAATCCTCGAAGCAAATTCTAAACAGTTTAAATAAGTGCTTAATTTTCTAATATCAGGAATGTTTTTTCCTTATTCTTTTTCAAATGTGTGCGCACCGATTATGCGTATACGACGCGCGCGTCTGTGCGCATTCAGTTTACCCAAAACTGATGCGTCAATTACGCATCAGTTTTGCAGAGCGGAAATGGAACATGACCAAGGAATTTCCTGTCCTGACTTGGATAAGTCGCTCTTTTTTATCGTTCCCTTATTTCCTGTCTGAAACTCAAAATACCAAAAAGCCATAATGACTCGATGAGATGATCCCAGAGTGTCTTCTGCAGCAGGGAATAGGCTAGTAGGCCTACTAACTGCGTGCAAGTGGAATAAGGTCACATCCTGCCTAGTAAATAAAGGAGGCATATGCCTGAAGGGGAGCCCCTATACTGAAAATATTGATGGGACTAATACAGCCTATTCAGACTTGTCAAGTTTAAAAGCTAAGGTAGCCTATTTAATTTCTATGACAATCATGTGTTTAGACAAGATGGTAATATTCACACATTTTACAATTGTATCCTAATAGTCGCCTTTGTCATACGCAGAATAGGTCGAACATATGCTCACCTGTTGCTCTAGCTGCAAAGTATATGCGCCTATAGGCCTTAGATAATCCACTTTCCGGGTTTTGCTGCTCGCCACACCCTGCTTTCGCACTTATATCCTCTGCGAAAACTGCAAATCCGTCACTTTAAGGTTAGAGCCCTGTGTCTCCAGTGTTGTTGGCCGTGATTCAACGACAGATTCCAACAAAGTCTCATAGACTTTGGTTTTATCACGCGTCTTGCATTAAAGTATTTCTGCAAGTGTAAGTACAGCCCGAGGCAGACTTAGTGCATAGTATAAAGAATCTAGCCGTATATTCATGTCTGGAGAAGAGACGACCGCTCAGCAGCAACAAGCCTTGCCCGTGAAGACACCGTCAGTTGAGATGAAGAAGTCTCCTGGAAGCCCCGTGCAGGGCTCTGCTACAGAGCAGCCATTCACCAACCGTGCATTGGTTCTAACCGGTTACGGGGGTTATGACAAAATCAAGATCCAAGTTAAGAAGAACAAGCCGGAGTTGAAGAGCGGTGAGGTCCTCGTACGGGTCAAGGCTTGTGGTCTGAACTTCGCAGAGTTAATGGGAAGACAGGGTCTCTACGATCCGCTGCCCTCCCCGCCTGTCACGATGGGAATGGAGGGCTCTGGGGTAATCGAAGCTCTCGGGGAGGATGTGACAAATAGAAAAGTGAGTATATCTTATTTTGTTAACTTCATCATTCATCATTCATTTAATTAACTCATGGTAATATAAACCATGTTCATAGTGCTTCGTTATGTAGGCTTAGCGTGTTGCCGTAAGAGTACTAGACAATATAGGCCTATGACACTTATGGTTCCACTGGGAGTGGACCATTTGCTGTATTAGATTAAGGGGTCTTGTGTCAAAATGACACCGACGTGTAGGCTAAATGTAGTATCATACAAGGTCTTGGGTAGATGTTTTCAGCCGTTCGTGAGATGAGCTCATGAACTGATGTGACAAGTCAGTGAGTGCTTAAGTCTGTACATCGTGAGGATGATTGATGAGAACCAATCAGGTGTGACATTTGTATCAGATGTTTGTGTGGCTTCTTGGTTCAGCATTCTCATGTGTGTTTGTTCGCTATGTGGGACATACACTGGTATTGTATTGTATTGCTGGGGGGGGGGGGGGGGGGGGGGGGGGGGGGGGGGGGGGGGGGGGGGGGGGGGGGGGGGGGGGGGGGGGGGG
>JAODUH010046327.1:0-12500 GCA_027564835.1 Typhlichthys subterraneus
AACACACCCACCCACACGCACACACACACACATACACCACACCCACGCGTACACACACACATGCACACGCACACGCGCACACACACACACTCAAACACACACACACACACACACGCTGCAATCCAGACCAAAACTATTTCCTCTTTCAATTTCCAGGGGAAGTTGTTAAATGTTTTCTGAACCAAACAAGCACTTTTTTCTCCCTCCTTTTATTTTCTTCTGGTCCTCATTCCTTACACTGTGAGTCCTGTGAGGCCTTATCAGCCTGGTTAGCACGGCGTGAGCTCTACAGCAGTAAATCAATGTGAAAACAAAATACACATTTTATACCCAAATAAAGATTGTTTGGCCAAGCCTCATCAACGCCACATATTCCTGACACAGATATGGCCTGGTTTTGTTAGTATTACAATTCAAATAACTTTTTACATTAAGTATTACACAAAACTCTTTTTACAGAGACATGGGCACTCATGCACACACACACACACACACACACACACACACATACACAGAATATATGCAAATGGACGTACTATCATCTGCAGGACATACGCTAATATCATTCTACACTGCTCTGTGCCCTCAAACCTCGCTACCGGTATAAATTCAGAGCAGAGAGAGGAAGAGAGGGCGAAATGACGGAGGGCATGATGTCCAGGAGAGAGGTAGAGAGGGAGAGAGAGGGAGAGAGAGCAGAGGAGAGAGAGAGAGAGGGAGAGAGACCCTCACACACACACACACACACAGATGTGTCTGTGGCTGGAGGTGGTGCAGCAGGTGCTCTCATTAAGCTGTGATGACAGGTGTCACGGAGTCTCATGAGCAGACCTGTGACAACTGTCCTGCTGACTTACCATCCTCACCCCCCCCCCCCCTCCCCCCTTTTCACAAGTCACCCACAGATGGACACAGGTGCTACGGGAATTCACACACACACACACACGCACACACACGCACACGCACGCGCACACACACACATTCATATACACACATATCTGACTGTGCCTAGATTGTACATTTCTTTACCCCCAATGACACACACACACACACACGCACACACACGCACACACACACACACACACACACACACACACACAAGCCTGGCGCCACACACACACTGGGGCTGCCACACCGTCTTGGTGTGGTCTGTAGAGCTGCTCTCTCTCTGGGGCAGGGGCAATGCAAACAAAGCCTATAGCCCAGTGCAATCTGGATAAATTAGATGTGATGTGAAGAGGAGAGAGCACAAGCAGTACATCTTGTCTCTCTTGTTTAACATGATGTCCAGAGAGGAGAGGTTGTTCACACTTGCTTCTAAGTGGCTGGCTTCCGTATAGTCAAGGACCAAACGCACACATTGGATTAGTTTCCTCACTGGAGACTTTATAATAGGCACCCGTGAACCAAACTATTAGTGGGACACATGTATACCGACTGCTGCTAGTTTGAGTGTGAGGTCTTTGTAATGATGTGACGGTGCGCTGCTGTGATGGAAATCACCTTGGCTTGGTGCCTTTCACCACACGTCATATCCTATGATGGGGAGAAAGAACTGTTCTGGCAAACAGCAGCACAATCATTCAGGACTGATTTAGACAAGAGAGGATAGGTTGGACTTGGCTTGCCTGGGATGGTGTGAGTGCAGTGTTTATTCCCATCCAGACAAAGATGTGTATGTACTGTATGTCCAATCCAGGTACATTTTTTATTTTGTTTTGTAAAAGAATGTATGTTTTATTTAATCTCATGTTTTTATTATTTGTGCTGGATATACAGTATAATGTGAATACAAACAATATAAATTGTTCTCTAATGGCATCCATTAGAGGGATGTATGGATGGATGTATATTGTTTTTGTATTCTGACGTATTCTGATGGATGATAAAGGCATCATCTTATGGCTTATTACAAAGCATTTCCATTCATCATCGTAGCTTTTAAGAAAATAGCTGACCTACGATCAGTGACATTTTCACGTTTCAGGCTACAATCAATGTGTGCCTTCACAAAATACCAAGGCATTTAATGTGGTGCTTTACATAGCACCATTAACGTATGTTACAGCCAGACTTGTAACGTTCAAATACTTTACCAAATAAAAATGTATTGGCCGGGTTTGAACTATAGGCTAAATATTATGTTATTTTATGTTTTGTGATAATCATGCAAATTACAAAAAAGTATTAATAATTATAGATCAAATGAAAACATGAGGAAACATGTATGGTTATTTAGCATGTCTAATAATCAAAGATTTGCATGGTGCTTATTTTATAAAGCAAGAAAACAAATATGGCAATCTGTCACTTGCCAGTACTGTCAGGACCAAGAGGGGCGTGGCTCCTGAGAGTGTTACCTTGAGCCAACGCACCTGCGGCTCTTTGGCCCAATCAACATCCTGCCTTAGGCAGCACCGAGAGGCAGCGCTGTGCTCAGTCATGCACATGCCCCAGGACAAAGACCAGAGACTTTATTCCTCAGTTTGTGTGTTTGAAACATTCCTACCTGTGAGTAGAAGCTTTGAGTTTGATTAAAAGAAGTAATTGCTTTACCGCTTCTCTGCGTGTGCGCTCTGTACCCAGCCACCTGACAAGTACTTGAATCTGTGACCTAGCAGCAAAATAAGTTAATTTGCATTAATAACCAATGTATATTTACTGCCTTAATGAGGTTGATGATGGGAACTCAAGCCCAAGTGTTATTTTCTCAAAGTAATTAAGCACAGGCCTAATACTGTAGGTCTGTATTTCTTAATCACTGAAACAATGCAAGGTCTGAGTCAACATTAGGTCTACACATTTTTTATATTCTGTAACAAATGTCTACACATCTAAGAACCAATTATAATTAAATTATAGAGCAGTCTGAGCATTTTGTAACTTGTGTGTAAAATGTTGTTTGTGAAAACGTGCTGTCATGAATACGATAGTGTGCTTAAGGAGCACATTTGCATTTATGCAGATGAAATTAATCTGTTGATTTCCGTGTCTCTCTAATGAAGAACGCATCGTGGTGCGTGGATATGAATGTCTGTATGCATGAAAAGGATGAGTTAATTAGGGAAACTGCGGCTATATTCCCTGAAAGGTCACACTTAGCCAAAGGCTTGAATACATTCTCTGTTCTTGACATGCTACAAAGTGACACGAGCAATGACAGTATTCCCATTATTTATGGAAAACTTTGGCTATAGCAGAAATAAAGGAAATGATTAATGTGCCACAATTGATATGTCAGTGCTTTGGTTAGATTTTTTTTTTTTTTTTAATTGATCAAATAATTCCAATGTTACTATGTTGCAGTTAAAATACAATGTATTACATAATGTAGGCCATGGCCATTACACCTATACCCAACATTGTGCCTTGCAGAAATCCATTCTTAGAACCGACTCCGGATACGCTGGAGAAGATGGATGGATGGACGGACACAAGAACTACCATTTCGGTCATTTTGACTGTTTTAAAAATGTGCAATGTATTAGCTACTGTATGTTGAAACTCTGTATGCGGAGTCGGGTTGCGGGGGCAGCAGCTCCAGCAGGGGACCCCAAACTTCTCTTTCCTGAGCCACATTATCCAGCTCTGACGGGGGGATCCCAAGGCGTTCCCATGCCAATGTGGAGATGTAATCTCTCCACCTAGTCCTGGGTCTTCCCCGAGGCCTCTTCCCAGCTGGACGTGCCATAGGTGAGGGTAGGAACGAAAATTGCTCAGAAGATCGAGAGCTTTGCCTTCCGGCTCAGCTCTCTTTTCATCACAACGGTGCAGTAAAGTGATTGTAATACCGCTCCCGCTGCTCCAATTCTAAAAATAAACTCATGTAACTATAAGACCCTGACCCTGTTAATGAATATGTGTATATTTTACTTTAACATTGTTATTTTATTAAAAATGCAAAAAAGGGTTTTGAGTAAAAGAGACCAGGGATGGTTGTAACATGTAAGACTATGCTTTCCAACTGTTATACAAACTTTTGTATATCTGCTACTTCAACTCTTACATGTCTACAACTAAATGCTGTAGCTATTATCTCTACAAACACAAAATGCATGGTTAAGTCTCAAACGCATGAAATTAAATGTTGCAATTCACCCCATAGTCTGGGTTAGTTGTAATATACTCTGGGGTGAAATGTAACATTATGAATGACCCTGGAGTAAAATGTAACTTGACTAACATTATTATAAAAAAACTTGATATTGAAAGATTTTTATTCAACACTTAAAAGCCTTAACATAATTGGTGTGTGTGTGGGAGTACATAATGCATAATATTCATTAATAAGATAAACTAATATAGTGTATCCGTAATGTGTGTATGTGTCTTTGGCCGTCAGTCACATAGCACATTTTCAGTCAGTCTTGCTTCCAAGACCTACATATACTGAAATGCAATGAAAATGTATCAATACAGCTTAAGTTTTTCTTGGTTGTAATTCTGTATAATTGTTATTGGTTTTACAACTAACCCAGATTAAGCTGTTACAACTAACCCATACTCAGCTGTTATAACTAACCCAGACTCAGTTCTTACAACTAATCCAGACTCAGATGTTAAAACTAACCCAGACTCCTGTAGTCATGAACTAGCTTCTCTTACCAGTGTAACAGGTAAAGTATTAGCACTAACAACTTGCATTAAATATATCTACATAGACACACAAAAAACGTGATTTAAGTTGTATTAACTTAAATTCAATGCAGGTAATGCAATCCCAATAAAAGAAATGTTAAAAAAAAAAAAAAAAAACTTTCAGACCTCAAAATGTTTTTCAACTGACCCATGTTACAACTATCCACGGTCTCTCCTATTTTTTTTACCTTGAATGGTCATACAGTCATATTGTCCGTACAGTATGTATACAGTGTATCACTTGCTCTTGAAGCTGCATGATGACTTTGTCATTTTGAATTAATTAATTAAATTAAGTAATGTTATCACTTCATCACATTCATTGTGTTCCAAAGAATGTTATCACATTAAATAGAATTAAAATGTAATGTCCTGATGTTTACTATTACCTAACATTCTTACATTACCAGTCAATTTATTCTTTGAATTATATTTATTATTGAAATTAAATGCAAATCATGTTTGAGTGGTGAGAATCTCTCTCTCTCTCTCTCTCTCTCTCTCTCTCTCTCTCTCTCTCCTCCCAGAGATCTTATGGGTCTTATGAATCCTCCTGACCAGTTTGTCTTTCAGCAACATAATAATTATGTCATCATGTCTTCCAAAAGACCCGTTGTTGTCTTGAGTATCACCCTTTGTAATACGTCTTTCATGGTTTAATGTTTTCTAGCCACATGATGGCTTCAATAGAGACGCGTGACAGACCAGGGTATCCTAAAATAGTATGCTGCTACATTCAGGAGCCATTGTTGCTGGAATACTGATTCTTGCCCAAGATAATGTTGTTTTGTGGTTGTCAAGAGATGCAGCTTTAACAAATTAGTGCTGAGCTAACAAATGCTTACATTTAGTGGATTTAGCATACATTTTTATCCAAAGTGACTTACAGGAGCCATTGTACAATTAGTACATTTGTCAGTAGCTCAGTGGTCTCTGGTTTGGGCGTGGAACCTGACCATTGTAAGTGTCTGGTGAATGGAGGCTAGTCAGGCTAACAGAGAGTAGCAGTAATTTGACAGGAGATCAATATGGCTTGTACCAAGAACTGTGCTGCTTCTCTCATCAGAAACAGTCTTATCCTGCTGTCATTGTAGAAGTAGAATATGCAGGCCATGCATGCAACCACGCAGAGAAAATGGCATATCGTTGTTACTCTGCAGTCCTGTTATTTATTGGACCTCTGTTCAATGGCAGGTTGGCTGCAGGTCAGCAAGGACGGTGTGGGTCTCCCTCCACAGTGCTCCAGGGCTGCTCCTTGATGGTGACCATATCAGTTGTGAAATCCTCTGTTTCCACGGTTTAGAGGGGCTTTTGCTGTCCCTGCCAGGTTGAGTACAGGGTCTCAACCTCTATGAACTGGGAGGCTTGAGCCTGTATTAAGCCTGCTTGCTATAGGGTCTCTGTCATTTGCTGGATGTGGAGCTAGAGGTCAGTGATGTATGGCTGTTATATGGCTCTCATCTTGCTTTCTGACTCCTTCTGACTCTGGCTTTCTGAGGGTGTGGCTCAGAGGGTGTGGCTGTTCTCCAGAAAGTCGGAGATGGAGGACCAGGATGTTGACGTTCATGGCCCACTGATACTGTTGTTGGTGCAGTTTATGCTTGGCTAGCAGGAGTTGTTTCAGCTCCATGCTTTTCTCACTACGAGAAGCCCTGTGCTTCCTAGCCAATTGCCACTGCTCTCGCTTAAGTACAACATCACTATAAATCAAATGTAGGAACACAATGCACTCCACACCCTATACAGCTGGAGAGGAATTAAGATGACTGTTTGGACAGTTGCCTGGTGGCAAAGCACTAGGAATGTAGAATCAGTGTGTGTGCGCGTGTGTGTGTGTGTGCGCGCGTGCGCGTGTGTGCGCGTGTGTGTGTGCGCATGTGTGTGTAGGTATCAGCAAACTGAATTAGAAATAAATGCATAATAACTATTGATTCACTATCCATTTACAGTACCGGCAAGCCAAAAAGCAACATTACAAATGTACAGTATAATGATGGTTTACATACACACCAACTGTACAGTATGTCTGTGTATTTTAATAGGCGTTAGTATACATCTCAGAGACGTTATGGGATCAAGAGGAGGGTTTTCACTCTTTTTACTCAAAGTACATTTCCATTAAATTAACACAAAGCTTAAATTCATGTGATTTATTTTTGAAATCCTTTATTTCATGTGTTCCAGAAAACATGTAGGACGGGAGGAAAAAGCCCCTAAATATTCAGCTTTGAGCAGTGGCGTAACGTGGGGAATATATTTGAGAAAGCAAAGTAATAACAAATAATCTACGTACAGGGGGGTCGAGATGAGAGAGCACCCGGGACTTGCCCACGGTCGCACGCCTGCCCATGCAACTGCCAACCACCAGTATAACATGCTCCCTCATAATGCTGCCACTGACATTTGGGAAGGACTTTAATTATAATGGACTTTTATCATTACAAAACCCATGAAATACCTAATATGACTAATTCATGTTGCACGCAAATACAGTAGCATGTAAACGCACGTTGATTTTGTGAATCAGGCTTTTGGGACTAAATCAGGTCTGCACTAGCTTACCAAACCTTGTAAGAAGTCCAGATGGCTCAATTACAAGAGTGCGTGCCTATTCAAAGATTTCATAGGCTATTGTGATAAGAAGTTTATTGTGATGAGCCTGCTTCTTTCCACAGCCCAACATAACCACAGTCTCAATTTGTTTGAATAATTCAAATAGAGTTTGTGCTGACACTGAAATGACACAAAGCAAACAACCAGTGTAAGTGACACAAAGGAGCAAAAAGATAAACAGATATATGTCAATAAATGGATTAAATGTTCCCCTCCAAAAAAAGAAAAAAAAAAGCTTTCTGCACCTCTGGAGTTTGCTAAGATTGACTGCCACACCCGCTGGACTCAATAGGTAAAGAGCAGTTAGAGCGTGCTGGGTGATCCCTATTTCGTCAGTAACGTTTCCCTATACATACTAGAGGGTCCTCATACGCATGCCTCATGATGTCTTTGAAGAAAATATTGACCGGATTGATCGGATTGATCCGGAGCTCCCGTTCATTCTTGCCAGTGTGATATGCATCGGGCCGAAACCACAAACACACACAACACACCTCAGTCACGCACTCACCATTGTTACATGCTTCTGTGTGGGAGAGTACATGCAGCATGATGGGGTTTATGTTTAGTTTGTTGTTGGTGTTTTGACATGCTGCATCTGCGATTCTGAAATATCAGTGTTAACTTCTATCCATGCACGTTACAAGATAAATTACCATTTTGACAAAGATTACATGTAAATTAGTGCAAATATAAAATATGTAAAAACAACTTTAAAAAGTTGATTAAAAATTGTAGGCTATTCAGCATATCATTCAATATCTTATTAAATAACTCCTCGACTGTAGTGCAACCTGATTTGATTGCTTCCTTTGATATCCATACTTCTGTTTCAAAACCAAATGAATAAATATAACCTGTATCTCAATATATATTTTATATATTGTATATAGCCTATGAAGTTGGATTTCATTCACAAATAAATATACATTTTCGGAGTGTATTTCAAACATAGCTTAAAAAGTAGTTGAGAGACTGTGAAGTCAAATGGCCCACAGCTCTTCTGTGGTCATAATGTATAAACCATGGTTATATGGGGACATGTCAGAATCCTGGCAGCTCTGCTAGAGAGCAGGATAGCTGTGCATGCTCCAGCATGTAAAGGGTACATTATTTAAAGGGCTCTGGGAATTCAACACAGCTTACACACTTTTTAGCAAGGACAGATGAAATTATAACATAAAGTTTCAATTATTTTGCTGATTACTGTCGAGCAAATGTCTGCCTCATTTGTCAGAGCATAGTCAGTGCTTCTTGATGAAATTCTCTAAAACATTGAAAAAGTATCTGACAATGACAAATCTTAACATAAACGTTCTTGCATGCATGGCCTACGCACGCACACACACACACACACACACACACGCACACACACACGCACACCCTATTCTAAAATATATTTCCACTGTCCTATATTAATTTTGATATCCTTTTTAACCATAGCAGGACAGAAAACATCCAACTTCCAAAGCCCCCCCCCAACTCACCCCATATACCTCACCCTTCATTGTCCCTTTGAAGTATCGGAACCTCGTAGTAAATTCTTGGGGCTCTTTTATACTCATTCCTTTTTCGATTAGCGGGGTTAACAAGCCCCTGAAGCCCGTCTAATGAGACTGTAGCGCTGAGAGGGGTCATCAGAGGCGTGGGGGGGGCTTGCTGTAGGGAAGGGCTGCGGGGGGGGTAAGGGGGGATTAAGGATGGTTGACTCAGTCATGCCCAACAGGGGACTTAATGAAATGCGGAGAGGGGCGGATCCTAAACTTGTGCTGTCTTAATTGAACCCCCCCCCCCCAACACACACACACACAGACACAATGCAGTTGAGTCACGATCCCTGAGACGTTATTAACAAAAGGCAAATGTCAGCTACAAACTCTCTGAGACAAAAATGAGGAAGAAATGCCATTCGTACACACACTGTGTGCGGTTGCTTTGTGAATGTTCTAATGCCAAATGTGTGACACCGTCCCAAGCACGAGCACACACACACACACACGCATGCACACACGCAAACGTGCGCACACGCAAATGTACCTCGCCTCTACAGGGGCCCTGTGTTGCCGATCCCGCTGGGGACAGATGGGCAGAGTGGCGATGGTGGGGGCACAGGAGGAGGGGGGGCTCATTAAGGCAGGATGTACAAGGATGCAGTAAAACCTCGGCTTTCCTTTTTTTCCCCTCTTCCCTGCCCTCTTTCCCAGTGTGTAGTGTTGTGGAGATCACTACCAGATGGAGAGGAGATAGGGTCAGATCACTCAGAGGTTTCAGAAGAGACCCCCCCTTCCCCCCGCCTCTCTCTCTCTCTCTCGCCCTGGATCAGTGATCGTTGAGTACGTTGCGTACGCAATTCCCCGCCAATCACGCTGAAGTGAACAGATCCATTCAAACAGATTTAAAAGCAATACACATAAACACCAGTTATACAGTAGAATGCTTTGCGGGGCTTTTAAAAGGGTGTATGGCGACTTTGCTGAAGAGCTGTTTTCTAAACAAACCTTAAGCCTTCTGTAAGTCTCATGATACTCATGTTGAGGAATCACCAACACTGCTCTGATGAAAGGCTGCTTAGAAGTGCTTTATATAGTTATAAACACACACACACACACACACACAGCAGTTGTATACATTACATTTTATAGAGGTTAAATATCCCAGCTCAGAGGTCAGGCCATCATTTACAGTAACCCCATTTCTACACAGATCAGATGTGATGACAGGCAAAGCGAGCAGAGCAAATGAGGATAAGCAGCAACGAGGAGGTATAAGAGGCCTATCCAGAACACACACATGCACACACACACACACACACATAGACCATGCTGTGCTGTCTGTGGTCTTCTCCTAACCAGGCCAGTCAGGTCTGACACACAGCATACTTTGCACTCTCACTCTCTCGCTCTCTCACACACTCTGTGTGTGTGTGTGTGTGTGCGTGTGTGCGTGTGTGTGTGTATGTGTGTGTGTGTGTGCCCACGTGAGAGGGGAAGAGAATGATACATCTATCTATCTCCAATAGTGTCTTCCTGGCTGTCTCTTCCCAAACAACCTCAAGCTCAGTGTGGCCTTGCAGTCAGACATAAATTCCTTCATGTAAAAGTTTCAGACACAGTGCTGTTGGGCCCTGCTGCGCAGACACACAGAGAGAAAGAGAGTGAGAGAGAGAGAGAGAGAGAGAGAGAGAGGGAGAGAGAGAGAGAGAGAGGGAGAGAGAGAGAGAGAGGGAGAGAGAGAGGGAGGGAGAGAGAGCGAGAGAGTCATTCAGAGGGGCAGATAATTTAACAACACATTTATTCAGTCAACTTACAAGCTGCACCACAAAAAAGTAATTCCTCCTGAAAAAATAGTGTTAGAGGGAAGGGAGAGAAGAGAATTGGGCACAGATTCATGGTAATTCAGTTGAAAGGTTACTCACGCAGACTCTACCTCAGTGGGACAGATGACCCATTCAGGGTCTTCCACAGCATCAATCAGACCTGGGTCCCTAAGTGTGTGTGTTTGTGCGTGTGCGTGTGTGATGGACATATCTGCATGTATGCGCGTATGTGTTTATTATAACAACCTGCACCCTGGATCATTTCCCATGGGTTCTTGTCCTAATTGGATAATTAGTCCTTACCTTAGTGAGCGGGCTACAGGCTTTAATGTGTGATGTATGGATGGATCTGAGGGCGGGTAGTGGGGTCACTGCAGGACTCAGAGAGCATGTTTGACAATGACATAAACCATGACAAGGGAGTATTATTCTCACAATAGGCACATGTTTCTGACTAACTGCACAACAATACTGGCTCTGTAGGAGGCCTTCGTTTTTGTTCCACAGTTTTTTCTATTTTCTTTTTCCCCCCACAGCAGTCTCTTTTTCTCTTAAGAACTGGACGTGATGCAACCTTGACGTATCTTCCTTAATGTGTCTTTCATTTCCATTCACAAATGACATTATTATTAATTATGTTCATTTAGCATTTAATTCTCTCTCTCTCTCTCTCTCTCTCTCTCTCTCTCTCTCTCTCTCTCTCTCTCTCCCTCTCTCTCCCTTCCTCTCTCTCACTCTCTCTCTCTCTCTCCCTCTCTATTACTCCCTCTCTCTTACTCTCTCTCTCTCTCACTCTCTCTCTCTCTCCCTCCATCTCCCTGTCTCACTATCTCTCTCTCAAGCTCAAGTTGTCTTTATTAGCATTACAGTTGTTAAAGCATTATTGCCAAAGCTAGAGGGCAGGTAGCACTCAATACAAACAACAATAGAACGAACTATAGAACAAATAGTCCTACAGTATTAACGCCAGTTGTAATAGTATAGTATAATAATATGGATAATAACAAAAACAACAATAAAGGAGGAAAAATAATAGATGTAAATAAATAAAAAATATAATTTAAATATAATAACAAAAAAATTACCAAAAATAACAATAACAGGATGGATAGGTTACAACTGACACTCTCTCTCGCTCTCTCTAACCCTCTCTCTCTCCATATCTCTCCCTCTCTCTCTCTCTCTCTCTCTCTCTCTCTCTCTCTCTCTCTCCTTCTCATATCCTAGAGTTCCCTTACTCTTTCTCCTCTCTCCTCTCTGTCTTCCCATCCCTCCTATCGTTCTCTTCCGCCACTGGGTCCTGTCTGGCTGAGTGGTGGAGGGGTTACAACAGGCCGGAGGGAAGGGCAGTCATGCGTCGCCTGCGCGCGTGTGTGCGTGTGTGTGTGTGTGTGTGTGTGTGTGATCCTCACTGAAACAGACAAGGATGTAATTTGCCCTTAGAGCCAACACAGCACACGCTTGCATAATAGGCGATATGAAACGGGCAAAGTGAGACTTGTAAAACACACTTGAAATTGTTTTGAGAGCGACACACATTGGTGAATTGGTTACCTCACTGCTGTTAAAAGTGCCTTTTTATTTAAGTAAAGAATTATCCACGTATGGTTGTTTTGGTATTTTTAAGATACATCTTTATAGGTCAGGTTATTGTTTTTTTTTCTCCACTACATAATATTCAGATGAAATAAAATGGTGTTATGTTGTCTAATATCAAAAACATTACACATATAGCTGAGTATACTATATTAGTTAAGGCCATAGAAAAATCACAATATATTCCATTGACATATTGAAGACAACTGTGGGGAGGGAGGGATCCAAGATGGCTCCAGACTCATTCTACATAATATACAGTATCTCTAAGTGTAGGCCTATTGACTTTAGCATATAATGGAATAGCAGTGAATAAAGAAAAACCCTTTTGGCCAAA
>JAODUH010046327.1:17500-19742 GCA_027564835.1 Typhlichthys subterraneus
AACTTAAGATGACTTGAGTTGTGTTTATGCTATACGATAGCCTAGCCCAGTTATCAAAAGCTAGGTTTTGATAACTGATAACGGTCATCTATAAATGTTTAACATTACTATTATTTACGGTTTGTATACTGGTGATTGATTTCAGTTCCTTGTAGCTTGTATATTTGTCTACTACGGTGTAAGGGTGGTCATATCATGGGAGTTACCATATAAACTTTGAGGAGCTTCTACATAGAAAGCATGAACTCTTCTAAGTCAAATGTTTCTCCACATATTTTCATTCAATGACTGATACAGACCGGAAAAGTCATTTCTATTTCAAATTCAAATAGTTTTAAAAAACATCAATATATATTAATTTTTCAAGGAATTACTAATT
Source organism: Typhlichthys subterraneus (assembly GCA_027564835.1). Taxonomy (NCBI): domain Eukaryota; kingdom Metazoa; phylum Chordata; class Actinopteri; order Percopsiformes; family Amblyopsidae; genus Typhlichthys; species Typhlichthys subterraneus. The sequence goes on from JAODUH010046327.1 coordinate 17,880, forward strand.
GTATTAATTAATAATGTAATATCAATAAACATCTTATTATCATTAGCAGAAATATGTTCATAAAATAATGATTTCAATTAAGTTATGGCTTTTGGGATATACAACTACTGCATTGTGAAATAATTGTAGTGCTATATTCAAGTGAACCATCCATGTAAGTTTCTTGAGGTAAACATTTCCCGTCAATAACGGCCCATTTTTTTATAAAGAATTATATAATATGTTGATAAGGTTAGAGATCAAGAGAGGAGCACACACATGTTATTAAAACCAAGCAGCTCACCAAGTAACCAGGCAGTAAACAATTATTTTCTAAACATAAATATGGTAAGATAAGAGCTTTATCACCCTCATATCACATATCAGTCATATGGAATCTTTCTTACTTTCGCATGTCTTGAATAATGTGTATCTTTGATCCCTCTACACACAGCTTTTCCCCTTTTATCAAAGTTTTTTACTTTAATTTCCTCAGACAGTGACAGTTGTGCCAGTTTGTGCAGGACCAGTTGACACAGAACAGTTGTATTTGGCAGTCACGCTAATTTATTCTCCAAGTTTCATGTTTCCAAGTTTATTTAGCTAATACACAGAAAGAGCAGCAGCAATGAAAGGCAGTGACACACCCGACTCTGCAGAAATTAAAATGTTGTAGTAAACAAGTAATAACAAAAAAAGTTATAAATTATAGACATATACTGTTTTGCTGTTTTTCTGGCAGGTGCATGGCAGAGTTTAGAAAAAGTTAATAAACTCATTTCCATGTGTACACAATATGTGCATACATCAACACACATACATATACACGGGTACACGCACACACACGCGCACACGCACACACACAAAGGGGCGCCGTATAGGGGGGAAAAGTTAGGACAATTCCAAGGGCCCCTGACTGACAGGGGCCCAAAAAGTAGGTAAAAACTAATAAATGTTTTTATTATATTATATAAACCATCATCATTTAATATATATTTTTCAAATATAATAATACAATTAATGATCTCTTTGTTTTTACTTATTTTTGGCAATAAAAGTTAAATATCCCCATTGACCAAAAAGTAAACATATATATTGATCGACCACCCCCCTCTATCTGCATGAAATGGTTTGGTCCTGCCTTAGGGCACTTCTCAGTGACAGTGTTTAGTTGCATTCAGTAGATGAGCCAGAAATAGTAATCACAATGTTGCCTAATAAACCAAAATCTGGTTTTCAGAAAAGGAAACAGAGAAAAGAGAGAGGAGAAAGACAAAGATAAGGGTGTCAATCTGTAACCAAGTTTGTCACCAAGAAAGGTGGGTAGCCTATAGTCTGTGAGTTAACCTGAGTTAACCTGTTGTCTTAATGTCCATAGTGAAATAAGATAGCTAGCTACAGACTAGTGTTAACCTACATTTCATCAACATGTAATCAGTGCAGGGAAACATTTAGCAAGATATTTATATTACATCATTGTCCCTGCTCCTTTTAGCAGATTTAACAACAGATGAGCCGCATCACCCCAGTCTGCCCATAACTTTGCCCCTCCCTGTCCCAGTGAAGAAGGTGAGCAACATTGTGCTAATGATATGCCAGTTTGCATCATTCCAGGGAGTCTGTGGGGATTTTTCTGTCTCTCTTGCTCTATTACATAAAAACATTTTTAATTAAAATTAGAAATTATTAATGACAGAAATTAAAACAAATTATTTTCTCACATAATGGTCATTATGAAATAAAATAAAATAAAATAAAAACCCTACTGTGTGTACTGGATGTTGGACAGTTGGAAACAGTGAGTAGTTTACCTCAGCCTGCATGTACCGTATTGGTCCAAATATAAGACGATCCTGAATATAAGACGACCCCCCCTTTTTCAAG
>JAODUH010046338.1:0-19741 GCA_027564835.1 Typhlichthys subterraneus
ACACATATAAAATGGTTAACATCAGAATAAATATTACTCTGCAGGCTAGATATGTGCTATAGAGGAGTCATTATTATGGGTTTGCTATAGAAATGTCTGTGGATCACTCCTCCATTGACATATAAGCCTACATGTTTCCATAGGCTGCACATCCTGTTACCTTGGTGACAAGTTTGTCCACCCTGCACACAATTGAATGGCTAAGGCCTTCATGTCGAAGGACAGACACCAGAGCTGTAGCATCTCTCATGAGAAGACAGTCTTCAACATTCAACTCCATCTACACAGAGAGAGAGAGAGAGAGAGAGAGAGAGTAAGGCTCACATCCTCTTCCTTTAATGTTTTAGAAGCATAATTCAGTTCAGATACGGCTTCCCTAGCCTACAGCTCATATTTTATGTTTCCATATTTCTCTTTTAATAATTAGGCTACATGTGGCTTTGCGCATAGGCTATAAGTCTAATATTGTTTTCTTCAATGAACATTAAATTCCTCTTTCGTGAATTATAGCCTATTTCATTAGACACCATGCCAACCTGATTTCGGTTGGGCTGTGTTTTGTCGGCGTGAGTGACAGACCTGATACAATGTGGGACAACTGACAGCCATAGGATACTAGGCAACTTTGTTGAAGTGTAGATTTATAGACTATGTAGGCTTCTACGCCAAGTCGCCAACGAAAGCCATATTATATGGGCTAATTGAGAAGTCTTAAATTACGAAGTTCAATATTTCGAATGCGTATATCAATTAATCTTGAATACGCAGAATAACGGCAGAGACCGATACCTTCGAAATGTTTTGGAGAAACAATGGAAGTCGGGAAAAACAACGTTAGCCTACTGTTCCGGTTAAACGCAAGGAGGGGTTATTTATTTCACGGCTGCTTGTGACCTAATATTGAGGAATCTTAAAGTCAACGGTTACCAGGTTTAGTATTTAGCCTACAACAAGTCCATAGGGTCAAATAAAGGTTATGCTTGTTGGTTAAGGCTGAATGAACGAAAACAATTTTATGATAGCCAGCATAGCCACAGGTTGTTAGCCTAACATATCCACAGGCTAACAGCGTCAGTAGCCTATATGCTATAGCCGGCAGGCCTATAGGCTTAAATACCTTTTTTTTTTAAATAGATTTTCTTTTCCAAATGATATGTAGTTTAGGCTACTCGTTATTTGTTTGATGTAGCCTTTTGGGTTAACCTTTAGGCTATTTTACCAGGATATTAATTCTGAGACAGAAATATCTTTAACAAGTAATAAATAATTTCAAATAATCTGATCCGTATTGAGCGTTAAAATAATAATAAAACAACCCTGACCGTAAAATATTAGTAACTAGATGTAAATTTACCATCTTGGCAAAATCCTTCTCGATCGCGAGCTCCTTAACAGGTGACGCTAATTGATAAACTAATCAAAGATGAATTAAGAGACTGCTGCAGTGAATGTGGCCTTACCTTAACACACCACAGTATTTTCAATTATTATGTAATCCAAATATGCTAAAACGAGGTTATGCGATCTTTAATGCGATGGCATTTTAATTACAGGCCTACGATTTATTGGCAAGTCGCCTAAAATATATACAGCCTATAGGCCTATACTTTTTTTTAATTAATATTGTAGATAAAATGTAAGAGTCACTATTTACATATCTTTAGCTTGTTTTAAAAGGAACACTCTCAGGTCGGAGTTAAGGTCACTTTGCTTTTGCTTGATGCAGAAAAACCGGTCTGTCTCTCTGTTATCAAACTTATTTAATGGCGGATTGTCTAAAGGTAGACCATAGGCTACACTGAGTTATGTATCGGTTTGCCTGTATTATACAACTATCTATGCTATCCTTTATAATAACCTCGTGTAATTTAATGAAACAATAAAATAAGCAAGATATGACATAGACGGTCAATAAAGAGTGAGAAAGACACCGTGTCCTCCATTAGAGATAGAGATTTGGAAGAATATATAGAGAGTGAGATCTTGTCCTCTAGTGTCTGATTGATGACTAATGACTTGTTTGTTTTGGGACCAACACTTTGCTGTTTACACAACACACACACACACACACACACACACACACACACACATGAACATGCACGCACACACGCTTCATGTCAGCGATGTCATGATAACGGGGCCGTTTAACGGGTTTTGTCTCTCACGGCTTCGCGTTCTGATGACACACACAAACAAACTAACATCTTATTAAAACCAACAATATAGAATATAGAATCTTGAGCAACTGCGGGGTCTCTACAACGTATTTCCCAAAACATATAGGCTTAGGCATTTGCAGCAAAAATATAATCTTAATAGCCCCCTTGTACGAAGTGAATGAGAACAGTTAGGATATAACAATTTATTTGGGGGTCCACTGCTTTATAAGCCTATTCATAAGCTTATTTTATACTTACTCTTAACACACCAACATGTAGACTCTTTGTTTATTAAAAAACGTGGAAACGATACACAATACATGACGAGATATATATTTAAAATAATTAGGCTAACTAAACTATGTTTTTGTGATAGTTAATAATTTGTTTTTGTTTATTTATTGTCACAATAAAGAGAGCGTTATTGTCGACCAACAAGTCCATTTCAGCCTAAATATAATCAATCGGCCTTCAGGTCCGCCTCCTCGCGCCTCCTCCTTTCACTTCTCGCTACTCACCTGTTCCATTTTTACCTGTCCGTGCGCTCTGCCGGGACGGAGCTCAGGACAAAGACGTCAAAAGCAGGATTTACTCAAATTAACTAAAATACGAATTCCTCTAACACAACGGAATACTTTAATTCAGCGCAACTATATTTTAGACTTCTTTTATGGTTTGAATGCGCAGGATGATTGGACATGGTTTGTTTTGTGTGTTTTTGTATCTTCATGGCTTCACGACGAGGACTGCCTAATGATAAGTTGGATGCTAATATATTAGACCGCATTGACATTTAGGCTAATTAAAGGACAAGCGTTCACAAAACTGGAGAGAGAGCAACATGTCCAAAACAGAGCAGCGCGATGAGGCAGACTGTGTATGTTCTGTCGGGATGAAACTCACGTGGGACATTAACGACCCCAAACTACCGCAGGTACCTATAGTTAATAGGCTATAGCCTGTAGTCATATGTCAACATCTGTCTATTTTATTTAATGTTCTAAAGAAAATAGGTTAAATACTGATATGCTAAATGTCTTGGCTATAGGCCTATTCATTATTTTAAAACATTAATTGATCAACGTTTTTTTTATTAATTGGTTAGTCAGGTAGTCTTAGACAGTTTGGCCAGTTTTTGCGTGATATTATAGGCCTAATAAATTAAACATTCTATCCCGCGGTCTACATAACATACCGGACTGTCGGGACAGAAAAGCGCTGAATTAATATAACTATTTTAGCCTACAGAAATTGGCCTAGGTTTGTATTAAAATTATTTTATGTAAGATGTTTTTTAATCAGTTAAATGATACGTTTCAGATGATTAACATTGCACATTTAACATTGCATAAGCTGTTATAGGCCTATTGTGGATGTTGTTGTTGCACATTACAATTACATGTATGCTTACATGTAAAATAATGTGTCTATTTAGGACACCAGACAATTCGACCCGTTCCAGGAATGGACTGATGGTTATGTTCGTTTTATTTATAATGGTAAGGATTTTACTACTTTATTAAATAATATGAAAGCGTTTTTAAACTCGTGCGAACTCCTTGATAATATAAACCAGTGCATGTGCATTTTTCATGTTTATTTACAAGAAAACCATGACAAAAGGGCCACTTTATTGTATACATTATTCTTAAGATCATAGCAGCAACACTTAATATTTGGCCCATGGCTATATATTTTACCCAGTCTTCCAATGATGAAGAATACATGTTTAAAAATAAATGTCACATATCCAGTTGGATATGCCGTTGGCCCATTGCTGACCTTTCAATCTTTAATATAGACTTAAGAGACATATGCATTTCCTTATTAATGTTTCTCCTACATTTGACATATTATTTTATTTATTACGCATACAGTATAATATTGTATACTGCAGTGGCTAAACATTCCTTTGGGAATTAAGAACATAAAAAAAATATCATACTTTACCTGCTTGGCAGAAGTAACAAGAATGGTGAAAGAGAGGTGCACTTACTGCAGAAATAAAGGTTAAGGAACCATCAAATGCATGTATTACATATATATTGGTAAAGACCGGTATAATGGTTGTTATATTAACCAGTTTAACCTTCTGTTTTCAGGTGAAGATAAGAATGCACAGAGACATCTCTCTGGCTGGGCGATGAGGAATACCAACAACCACAACTGTCAGATTCTGAAGAAATCATGTCTGGGTGTCGTTGTTTGTTCAAGAGGATGTACGCTGCCGGATGGATCCAGACTGCTGCTCCGACCTGCCATCTGTGACAAGGCCAGGCAAAAACAACAGAGTCAGTAGCTAAGTCAATACAACTAACACTAATCCAAACCCTACATAAATAATAAATACAACCTTCCATATACATGTCGGCGATAAAACTCTGTACCTCTGTGTGTGTGTGTGTTTGTGTGTGTTTGTGTGTGTGTGTGTGTGTGTGTGTGTGTGTGTGTGTGTGTGTGTGTGTTCAGAGAAACTGTGTCCAAACTGTAATGCAGCTTTGGAATTGATGCCATGTCGAGGTCACAGTGGTTATCCTGTTACCAACTTTTGGAGGGTCGATGCAAAAGCCATTTTCTTCCAGGTTGTTACGTTATACATATATATTAACCATATATTAATATAATACATTGTTGTATTATCATATTCTATTATTTTGTATTAAAACACAGTATGTATTATTTTAACCTTTATATGAAGTTTCTTATCATATTGGAGCAGTTATAAATTCTTACAATATTTTTGACATAATTTTTAGTATCCTATAGGATAGTAGGGCAGGGGTCTGCAACCTTTACTATCAAAAGAACCATTTGTGCCCAAAACATTTGAATATTTATCTGTCTGGAGCTGCAGAAAATATTATATAAATAAGCCTATCAACATTAGACCTAAATGAGACTGGATTCCCGTCTTTCCAGGGTTTAGGAGTGTTTTTAACTGCGGGGACAGTGAAATGTTAGGAGGGTGCGGGGGAATGCTCCCCTGCAAATATATATTTAAAATAAAGCACTTAAATGCCAATTTCTGGTGACTTGAAAACAGAATACTAGCCTTGCCCAACTACTGCACTCAATTTTGAATAGATACTGGTGAAATCAGAGGACACAGGCTGTCAATATGACATATAATTTAATATTATATTTTTTGTGGGGACAAAACCTAGATTAAGTTCTATATGTTTGTCAAAGCCACAGGGAGCCACTGTAGAGGGGCTCAAGAGCAACATGCGGCTCAGGAGCCGCAGGTTGCAGACCCCTGGTCTAGTGTAACCATTCTCGATGTTTTCAGCTTCTATACCTGATTTCGTTTTTCACCCAAGCCAGGTACCCATTTACAGGACTGTAAATGCTTTCAGTGAAACTTTAGAAAAAAATAACATATATGTGCATGTACAAAATATTATACTTAAATTGTTCAGAAAATGCAAAATCACATTTTAAATTGCTGTATCTTCAATGGAACTAGGATTATTTAAAATAGATATTTCAACACTGATTAATCTTATTTAAATACTAACTGTTAATGATAATGATACTGATATAGCCTGCATAAAACCATATGAACAAATCAGCAATTTCCTGGCTTGAGTTTGGTGAAGATATATTTTAAGAAGGTATAGAGGAAACCTATATTCTATTTTCCGCAATGTGTATACTGACTTAAAACTAATTTGTTTTTTTTTCCAGGCAAAAGGTGTCCACGATCATCCCAGACCAGAATCTAAATCTGAAACTGAAGCCAGAAGAAGTTCAGTAAAACGACGAGTCACGTCACCATTTACTCAAAAGAGACGCCTCATAGAGACACAGGTAGAAATATTTGTTATTGTGATTCTATTGATTTCATCATCCGTATTTGTTTACGTTTTGTTAAATGCAGTTTTCATTGTGAGACCTGTTATTCCTGTCTTAAAAAAAAGAAAGAAAAAAGATTAGTTTTTTTTCAACTATCATATTTATGTCCTTGAGAATATTCCTTCCTTATAATGATTAAGTGTTTTGCTCATTTGTATATAGGACCTGTAGTTCACTGCTTTATATTTAAGATGTGATTTAAGTCAATATGTGTTGCTTTTTGGTTTACAGGGTATATTACGTATAGCTCAGAACGTGAGAATGTTCCTCCTTCATCACGTGTTTTATTATTTTACACTAAATGGTCTATTTTCACCATCCTTATTACATATTTAATACATATCTTACAGCTTCATCTCTTCATCTATGAGGTTTGTTCAGTAGACCCAGCAGATCATTACATTTTCAACTCTGCTGTGTAATTGAATCCTTGCTGCTGTTTGGTATAAACACAACTCAGTGTTGTTAAAGTTCTGTTGTTGTTCTGTTTCCAGGGATTGTTGTCATGCGTAGATCCTCCAGATCGTTACTCCTTCATATCAGAACCAAACTACCCCCTCCAGCCTCAACACTTTCCATCCTACCAGACTCCCGAACCCTACTACAACTCCCACAATCCCCTGGGAGAGGCCCCACCCCCTCTGCAGAAGCCAGCCAATCCCAGGCTGTATATGCCCCGGCCTGGCTGCGGCTACGACTTCCCAGGATACCTAGCATCCGGCTCTTATCCTGCTCCTCTCCATAGAGATCCGGCTGCCAATCACAACACAGAACTCTGTGATCCCAGGTCAACTATGTGTGTGTGTGTGTGTGTGTGTGTGCACACTGGCGTATGTATGTGTGGGTGTGCGTGTACATGCATGCAAGCATGTTAGTGCGTGTGTGTGTGCGTGCGTGCGTGCGTGCATGCACATACATGTTTTTGTGTATCTCTTCAAAAATGAATCTATCACTACAGGGTTGCACCAGTGCTGGGTCCATCATCATCTACCCCATCTTCTTCATCACTGCTGAAGACCCCTTATGGAGAGAACCATCATTATTACCCAGAATACCCCTGCCGGTACCCTAGCAACACTCCCGGCTCTCCTGCTGCGCTGCAGACCATAATCACCACGACAACCAAGGTGAACAGGCAGATAGACAGACAGACTTGTGTGTTTGTATAAATACTGTATTTGGCATCTGAACAAACCATAAATACACCTCCTCTCCTCTTAGGTCTCCTACCAGCCATGTCCCAAGCCTCCTTCAGTCCATCCTTCCTACCAGGCATGTCCTTCTTCTAAACCTCCTGCTGGCCTCACTCCCTATCAGCCCTGTGCTCCTGCTAAGCCCCCGGGCCTCCCTGGCTGCTCCTCCCTGACAGATGACCCCTACTCCTCAGAGGTGAAAGTGACGGAGGAGTCGGGAGGAGTCATCAAATCGCTCTCCTTCCAACCAGAAGCCCTTCCCAGCAAGGCTGAGCGAGGAGACCCGTACGATTATTACTACTACTGAGTACATGTACATGTACACGCATTAGGCCTGCCACTCATACAAGTGGTCTAATAGGACTACTAGTACTTCTACTTCTGAATTCTTTATACTACTGTAACTGTGCTATTGCTACTACTTTTTCTATTTGTTGTGCCAAAAGCCTACTGTTACTTGCAAAACAGCACCAGGTGAAGGATACTATTACCATTACTATACTAATATACAGAGCAAACTGCAAATTGCTACTGCAGAATTACTACAACTACTACTATATTTAATGCTACTACTTCTGATAATTCTGCCTCCTTAACATTATTTAATATCAACAAATTCCTGATCAAGCATTGTCCTTGATCAAGCACGTCTATAAATGTAGGCTTTGAAGTCAGTAGCATAACTGTTATTAATAGCCTGCAGTAACATACAGCCTAGAGTAACACGTGGAGTACACTGGACCTCAATAGCCTGGACTGCTCTGAACTGGATCCATGGCCAGGCCTGAATTAGAAGCTTATTCACTGTGTAGACTGATCTGATCTGCTGCAGTTTGATGAGATTGCAACTAAACTGAACTGAAGTGACATGCAGAGCACACCTGGAACAGTTTGGAACAGTGTTGACCTTCATGAAACCAGCATGGATCATTATGGATCATTATGGATCATTATGGATCATTGTGGAACAGTACAGATGATTTTGGTAAAGAATGGAAGCTATTGAACAGTATGAAAAAGAATGGACCTGTAGACATATGGAACATTTGACGATTACAGGACAGTGTGGAACAGAATGGAACAAAATGTGGATTTCTGTTCAGCAGAAAGAACGAGTAGCTCTATTATTTATAAGCTAACCCATGCTAGATCAACTGGTGGGGATGCTAACAGTATTTACTGCTAATTCAGCAGTGATAGCAACATCTAGAATGTGAGCTGTGTGGCTACTAGTGTTAGGTAGGCTTAGCTACTATAGAAATAATGTTAGTTATTAGCATTAGCAATATTGTTAGCTGTAGTATTTAAAAAGCCATTGTTTTTCTTAGCTCTCTTCTGGCTACTGTGATATGCTTAATATAAATTGATATCTTATCAATACCATAATTGTATGCCTAATCCTTAACGTAACCTAAAGCCTAGATAAGCAGTTTAATTCCAGAAGACAGCTAAGGAAGACAAATGCATAATTTGGCATCAGCAAATGAAACATTTGTCAAATTGATCTGCAGACACAGGAGCACAAGAACACTGTAACAGTTTAAAGCCCCTACAGATATGTTGTACATTTTTGTACCGTAATGTTAATACAATTACAATTTGTACATACAAAATCCTGTTGGCTGGCAGAACCCAGGTAAATGTAGCTACCAAAGCAATTTTAGCACAACTGATTGACAGCAAATCCCTGTATCACCATCACTGAAAACATCAGTATTTTATGTTTTTAGGTCAAAAGGACTCTTGTGATTCAATCTAAACTGTGATAGCATTATCCCACATGTGCCACATCTTACAACCCAAACACAATTTATAATAATAATAATTTAATGCAAGATAATATTCTGTAATGGCTTTATAGTACAGTAGGAAGGAAACAAGGCAAAAAAGGACAATAAAATCAAACGTTATAGATTTTAGTTTTGAACCGGTAGGTGTGTAAGTTGGAAGCTAGTTTGGGAGCTGGTGTGTAACTGATCAAAGCGTGTATGATTCTGTCTGTAATAAATGTTGTTTTGACAAGAACCCGTCTGGACATGAAAAACTGTGCTTGGCCTCACAGTGAACCTCTTTCCTTTATCCTCTGCCATGTTTTACATGTCTGCTCCTCTTTTCCTCTCCCCTCCTTTATCCTGCACTGCTTTATACAGCCTTTTTACTCCTTTCTTTTCTCCAGCTCTCTTGCCTTCTGTCTTCTATTCTGCTCTACCTTTCCACCCTGACACTACTCTCCTTCAGTTTGTTGTGTTAGTGTTAGAAATAACTGTCAATACCTTCCATTTAAATCACTCATTAAATTCCATCTAGTTCACTCACTCACTACAGTATTATCCTTGGTATCTTCAACTGTATTATCAACCCAACCTTGTATTATTATTCCAGTCATAGGACGGCACAAAAAATAAGACAGACTACACCTCCCACGATGGTCATTTTCCCACTGCATTTATATATGTTGTGTAACAGTGACAATTAATAAAAAAGTGTTTGGAAAATAATATTGCATTTATGATTTGAATTTATGCCATTACTATCTAAGATGTAACAGACATGCTACTTGCATAATATCTTAAGAATGTGTTTGTGTCATCCTACATACAGTACATCGTAGTAAAACACATATGGGAGTATGAAACTATAGGCTAATATTAGCATTACACCAATTTATCTACAATAAAATACAACATTTACCTCTTTGTTGCGAAACCTTTCTATTTAATTTACTTAATTAATCTGAAATATTTATAATATAACTAAATTATATTTTAATTTAATATAATATAACTTTTCTAAAAACATTTGTGATGTTTACACAAGGGATGGCACAATCCAGTTTTTTTAGTCCCAATACTAATATAGATACCGGCACATTGGGTATCAGCCGATACCAAGTACCGTTCAGATTCCAGTGTTAAATTAAGTTTAAGTTAAGTTGCAAAGTAAATAAAAGACAATCTCTATTGATGCATTTTAGAAATCTGCTGCTGATAGTGTGACCTGGGTAGGTTAGACATGGCTGATGCTTGACAGTAGACCTATGAGTGTAAATTAATTGAATTGTGTTAGCCCCATGGAACGGTTACAACTGTCTAATTGTCACCAATACCGATTCAGCTATTAAAGTTAGTATCGGACTGATTTCCGATCTCAGTATAGTATCGGTGCCATCCCTAATTTCCACTTTATTCTATATTCTATATGTTCTAAAGTGTTAATATTTGCCAATGTCTTTATGTATTGTATATTTTGTATTTTAAAATGTTGTATTATCTGGGGATTTTAATGGATTTTTACACTCCTCCAACATTAATATTATTTTCAATAGAAACACATTTAATAATATAGGTTTATCCTACATCCTGAACTTTAACTAAGAGTGAAGCAGAGATTTCTAGGGTTTATTGGGAACATTTACTCTGTTATAGAAGCAGCCAGACGATCATTTTACCAAACATTCTCTTATCTCTCTAATCTGATGAAAGCTGTCCACATGAACACCATTTTTCACACACAAATCATGTCTACCTTCCCCTCTGGCTCACAGCTAAATACACCTTCATATCAACTGACATCAGACACCTTTTCGTCCATCATTCCAACCTGCCATCCATCCCTACCTCCCTGGTTCTCCCGGCTTCCTCAGGTGTGGCTCAATGCTAATGGATGTTTTCAATTTAATGCTACATGGCTTTGATCAATGCAAGACCGACAGTGACCGACAGCGAGACGGAAAGACAGACAGAAAGAAAGACTAACAATGAAAATGTTATGGTTCGATTGTTTGATGGTTAGACAGATGGGTTTCTGGAGGACAGACAAGTCTATGGTGGAGAGACAGGTCCCTGGAAGATAGACAGTCTACAGGCAGTGATCTTATCGTTGTGAGTCACAAAAATATCCTGATTATCCTGGGAGCTGCTAAACTATTTTTCCAAACATCTCCCAAAGCAGAGATGCTATCAGGGTGGAGATGCTCTCTGCTTTCTTTGCTGCAGATAAACATCTGGAGAAGATGAGAGGTGCAGCAATGTCATGGCTCTTTAAGAACACAGTACATTTCTATGATTCTTCCTGTTGTGATAAGGCTTCTCACGGAACGTAAAGCACAACATTCACACTACATTAGAAACTGCATAACAACTACACATACGGTAAGCACACAGCAGCATAGAAAACAGATCCTGTACATAATTACACAATTTTATACTTGATTTGGGTTTGTGTGTTTGTGTGATGAAATCATATTAGACAGTATTACCCCCACATTTTATTGAAGTTGTAACTAGGACAATTCTGACCTCCAAATCAATCAAGTGAATAGGAACAACTATCTCAGAGGCATCAAGTCAGAATTTTTTGTAGAATCTGACTGATAAAATATCAATCTTACATCACAGCATAATGGATACCTTCTATATTTGATTAAGTTTTGATATGCCACCTCTGCTTAAAATCATTCAAGGCCCTGCTGACATACAAGTGTACTATTGGAGCGCTTAGATGTTAAAGGTGCATTCAAGGATTCTGGGGTAAGATTGTTCAGATCAATCAAAACACAAACATCTCTTCCCTCTCTGCCATATAATGCTTCCTCAGAAGCTTTGCCCATACCCATATCTTTTAAATGTTTGGCATTTTTCTAAATTGTGAAGTGGGTGGAGTCAGGCTCAGAGCTACACTTACTTACACTTTAACACAAGAAAGATGATACAAGAGGCAATCGTCATTTCAATGAGAAATCTATGGACTATAAAAATAATACATTTACATTGCAAGTAATATTGCAATCAAAGGAGAAAGTGGAAGTCACCGGCTTTGTGTACATGTTTTTAAAAAACACAATACTATACTGTAAGATACTTAATAAATCACCTGGGTTGCTTGAAGGCTGAATATGAAGTGTTCTACTGTGATAATTATTTTCACTTGGATTTATCACATTGATAAAAATTAACAAACACAAATTATAGGTGAATGTATCAAACACAAACTACAAGTAAATGTACAGTATGTCATGTACTGTCAGTATGTCACATAGGCATATAAGTAAGGAAATCTGCATTCACATAATGCCCTTTGAAAGATTTGAAAGATTTGAACAAATAAATATTCAATATTGAACTAATTTCAGCAAAATAAATAAATTAAACATATTAACTCACGTTAATGGTTTAAAAGGCAAGTCACCCCATATTTAACTAAGCTAAATATTTTATCTGGCTGCTAGTTCAGGGTCCAAAACTTCATAAAAAAGCCACATTGGTCGTCAAAGCCTTAATGACAATATGCCTGTTGCTGTGAGAGTCTTAATGACAATATAGGCCTGTTGCTGTGACAACCGTTGCATGGCTTGTATCACAGTCAGTTTTATAAGCAACATGTTACGGTGTGTAAAAGAATTACATATGACCTGCTGCATTCAATTTATGTTGATCTAAACTAGTCAGACCTGTTGCCGTTTAATCTGTACATCACCTCTCTTCATTCGTCTATCTCCTCTATCACTTCTGTCCCTCCACCCTTGGCCGCTTGTGTTTTATCAGATCGTTCCTCACAGCCCTACAAACGTCACGTAGGCCAACATGGTCTCCAGCATGAGACAGAAACATGCTGGTAGCTTTGATCCAACTTCCAAACAAACCACTGTCATGTATAGCATGAATGAAGAAGATTACAGGGCGTAAACTACAGTGAAAGAAGACATTATGCTGATAGTGTACATAGAGTATTAATTAATCTGAAACTAAAATCAAAACTAGCTGCTGAGTTAGAATGTATGAAACTTGAATTATTTTAAACAAAACAAACTGAAATGAAATGTATTTCAGTTTGAAACTGTGTGTGTTTTGTCTGCGTGTGTGCGCGTGTGTGCGCGTTTGTGTGCGTGTGTTTGTGCGTATGTGTGTGTGTGTTTGTGCGTGCGTGTGTGTGTGTGTGTTTGCAGTATTTTTTTTATTTGTAACGTCATTCAGTCCACAAGACAAGAGGTGTCTCTTGCCTAGTCATGACTCCATCTTTTTAGAAAAATAAGAGATTGGCATCTCTTTGAGGCAACCACAAACATGTTGTCACACATAGCAAAGCATGAGTGACTGCAATGAAATATGAAATTTGAACAAATAAACCAAAAATAATATAAATAACTAGAACTGGATTAATATTTAGGGTTGGTGTATGCATATATTACTGTTTGGTTAGTGTGTAGTTTACAAACGTTAGGGTTATTTACAGTAGAGTACGGGGGGGGGGGGGTTGTGCAACTGTACACAGAACATGTTTTTTTCTATTTTTCTCAGTGGTGTTAAGTCAGCTATACCAATGACACAACAGGAAGTGTTCTTGGTTCAGTGAAGACGAATGAAGGTGGTTTATGCAAAGTTTATCTTGAGCAGAGACAAGACAAGAGTGACAGACTGTCAGACAAGCCTGAACCTGAGAACGGGGAGGAACAAACAGATAAGGCAAATTAGAAATAGAAAAGATGATTCACAACGTATGATACGGTAAAGTTTACAGGCGTACCAAGTACAGTATTGTTATTAGATTCAGAATGAAAGCAAATGATTGGATGAAGCCTAATCGTGTGCATAGAACTCACTGTTGTCCCAAACCAAGTGGTGCGGGGACCCTAAATTCCATTACTCTGCCCTATAGCCATGACATAATGAAGATATGGAAATATTATGCCTGAAAAGTTTATATCTATATTAGTTGTCTTACAGTATGAGTTAAATGACAACCACAATCAACATCATGTTGATAATTATATTACTTGTTAGTCATATATTGGGATACGAACACTACTCTGTTTATTATGAGATGTTGATTATATTTTTTCTAGCTAGTTGTGCATTAGGCTAGCAACCACAGATAAACAGACTTAGGTTTATGTGTTTTGGGAAACAATACTTTGTTAATAACAAAAGAGTAACACTTAGTAACAACAGATTAACATATTTGTCTTTTAATAGCAACAGATAATCAGATTTGAATAACAATGGAATAGGCTGCTTAATCGTAAAGTTAACAGAGTAAACAGAGCGGTTTAACACCACAGATTAGAACCTGTATGAAGAGCAGAGGAGATGATGATCAACGCCCCCCCCCCACCCCTCCTCTTCCAATCCCCAGACACACACACACACACACACAGACACGCTTCCACTTTTGACTCTCACACAGGTGAGGAGAGAGGTGGGGATCAGACATGTTGAGTCTGACAGTGACACACCTGCTGGGTCACACAGGCCAGTGTGTGTGTGTGTGTGTGTGTGTGTGTGTGTGTGTCAGGAAGGGGGACAGGGGGGCGGAGACTAGTTGAGCGTAACAGGGGTCACATAGGTCAGGCGTTTGTTTCTGTCATTCTAATAGACACCCTCTAACTGTAACTGTCTGTTTGTCCCACTGTCTGACTGCCTGTCTCATTGTATACCAATACTATTATGATAATAGATTATATTTGCTGTATGCTAACTTAGTTGATCCAATGTGCCTCCCATATCTACATGGGAGGTTGTTGTTGTCCCATACTGGCTACTACGAATTATCAACATCATGTTGATAATTATATTACTTGTTAGTCATATATTGGTATACGAACACTACTCTGCTCTGTTTATTATGGGGTGTTGATTATATTTTTCCTAGCTAGTTGTGCATTAGGCTATTGTAATCCTGCATGATATACTGGTTATGATATGCTAGTCATGCAGTAAGCTAGCAGCATGCCAGTAAAACCAGTCATGTGTTTCTGCTGTCAGTGTGGCGTAGCTAGCATTCCTGCCTCGGATCAATGAACAGGACACATAAACAGCATCCATCATCTAGGAGCAGCTTAACTTTGAACTGTCTCTGTAGGACGCAGACAACAGTGAACTGTCTGCCTGTCTGTCTGTCTCTGTGTCCAATACTGTATCATACTATGATACAGTATTGGAGTATTATGACACTGCATATTATGATAGTGTTGCAAAGGTTATCAACCTATGCAACATGAAATCGTAATCAGCCCTAACTTTTTGATTTAATAAATTGAGTTGTGCTCTGCATTTGTGACTTGATCATCATCTGAATGAGAGTCAACCAGCATCAAACATTATGTCACAGTAAAGTTTCTCTTGCCAGTCAGAAATGTGTGTGTGTGTGTGTGTGTTTGCGCGAGCGCGTGCATGCTCACGTGTACACAAACATGCATGTGTGCATGTGTTCTGGTTGAGTTCCATCCACCTGTGTCCACTTTTAATATTTCTATGAAAGGTTTTAACAGTGAGGCAGTGTCTGTTTTAAGACAATTTCATCATTTTGAGTTCAGTGTATCTATTTTGTCATAAAAGCTGCCACCATTTTAAAAGACTATAGCTGCATATTGGGACACATTGTTTTGCAGTAGGCCTAATCCTTACTCTAAGGAAAAGAATAACTGACCTTGCTAAATATATTTATCTGGTGAGTAAACCGTTTTGTACTGCTGACTCAGCCGTACCTGACTGGAAAGAGAAGGATTTTATCTTCTGATCTATCCAGGTTTTAAAGCATCGGGGCTTCAACAATACCGTTTTTAGCAGAAGGATAGATGCTTTGAAGCAGACTGGGGTTGGCTTTGAAGACGTCCGAATATGGTGATAACCTGTCCTATCAGACAACTGTTAGTAAATATGTTGCTTCAGGATGGAGGCAGCATGGAGGCTGCAGGGCTACATAGGGGCTGAATGCGTTGTTGCGTTCTGTCAGTCCTGCTGGGTCTGACCAACAGCTCATCTTCATCTGTCACGGACGAAGAATATCACCGCAGCATAGTCTAGTTGTCTGGGAGGTAATCTCTTAGGATAAAACATCTTGGATCTGATCGTGATACTAATCCCTAACTGGTCATTATTGTTACTCCACCAAAGACTAATATAATCCCTCCCTACTTCACATAACTATAGGCCTCATTAATGTTTTTAAGCTTTTTAAGGTTTTAGCATTTAAAGCTTTTTAAGGCAGCAGGGAGAGTTTATTCCAGAAGACATTTTATAACAATCTTGCACAAGTAAGGTATAGTTTGGCATTCATAGTGTTCAAAGGAAAGAATGTGAATGTGAGCTGATGAATGGTTATGTTTGAGGTAGTATACGCATATGTAGCATCTGCATCGAGCCACACGGAGCAGTTTTGTCCAGTGTGGTTTACATGTAGGAGTAGGAGTTTGATACATACTGCACTAAATGACTTGAGTTATAGGCTACTTCTATCTTTAAATTGAATTATTTCAGTTATGTAGAAGAAAGAGTTTCTTAACATATTCAAGCATCAAGGAATAAAAGCAAGCTGTAGGCCTACCAATATTTCTTTGTGTCATTATTGTGTTATTTATGTGGGTTTTGTACTAAAGAACTTAGTTTATCTGTAGATTTGAAAGCTTGTGTTTTCACTTCAGTATAACTTTTGTGTTTTGGTACATTTGAGACATGGAAAACATTGGGGACATTCGTAAAATGAAAACCTTGTAAAGATTTTAGCAAGCACCAAGAGTTCTCAACTGTACTTTGAGAACCACTTGATAGAATACATAATGGTTTTTATTATTCATTTACACAATTCCACTTCACACCAGTTTTACATGATTTCTATTCCAATAGTGAAAGAATGTTTTCTATGGAGAGCCAAGAACTATTACATCTCCTCTCTCCTCATTCTTTCCTTCTGTTGACCTCCTATCCTCTCGTGTCATCCTCTTCACTCTCCTCTCCTTTCTCCTCTCTCCTCTCCTTGGAGTTAATGGAGGGTAAAACAGGCAACAAGCAGAAGTTGTTTCATCTAAACAGAGGAGGTCAACCTCAACGGCCGACACCGAGCTGGTAATATGAAACCTGGCACACACACACACACACACACACACACACACACACACACACACACACACACACACAGAGCAGTGCACCTGGATGGTCACATGTTCCTGCAGGTAAACATGAGTGTGTTGATGATACAAGGTCCTTATTATATTCCATTAGGTGTGCAAGAATATAGATGATAGCTTTTTTGAAATGATTGAGTTCATTATGTATATAAATACTTTTAATTCTTATACGTTTCCCTGTCCTTGTCCAGTAAGTATTATCCTATTATTAACCTTATCCTAGTCAAGGTTGAGTGTCTGGTCTACCTGTACCCAGTTAGAGAACATCGAGAACCATAACTGGTAAAAGTGTCTGGAGAGTTGTTTTTGTCAACCTGTAGGTATAACTAACCATATCTCTCTCTTTCTCTCTGTTTATATTATCTCTTACTACTCACTGGCATATGTATTTTTATGGAATAGGATATCTATATGTTTTGTAAGTTTTAAACTCTGAAGACCTCAGAGACATACCATAATGTATGTAGCCTGTTATTCTTCCCTCCAATATTGTATTAGTTTTAAATATCTTATAGGCTAAATCATGTTCACGTTTCTCATTTTCCACTAGCCTTTTTTTAATCACTGAAATGTTTATCAGAATTGGACTCATTTTATTTTACATTATTTTCTGTGTTAAACAATTCTGCTTTGTTAGAGCTCACTTAATTACACAAGCCTTGCTTTTCCTTATGATTTATTATTAGACAGGTGTTAATATTTATATTAATTGCCACTTTATCACTTATTTTGACATGTAACTTGTCTAAATGTAACAAGTAACATCTGTCAATTATACAGTATGTGACAAACATTTGAACAATATAACCTGTATATATATTTAACATAATATTTAACATTTACATATTTCAGGCTATTTTATATGTATGAAATATGTACATTATAGTAACAACACAATATGTTGATGTCATCTTGGTGCACTTCCTGAAACATATGATGTGAAATTACATGATTACTGATTGCTAAAGTAAACAATACTCAGAGAATCATTGTGAGTGTCTATGTACAGATTTTCTAGAATTTTCCATATAACACTGTACCTTGAGATACAGTGGTATGAGATGTAGAGGCATAGAACGTGAGTGATGGAGAGGAACCAGAGATGTGTTTCAGACAGAGAAAGACATTCTGAAGAGTTTGGACACCAGGTGTTTCTGCTGCCTGAGTGTCATTAAAACCACTAAACTTACAAAACCAGTAAAACTAAAACCACTGACCTCCTCTTAAAGCCCTCTACTCCTCTGGTCCTCTTCCCTTCATCTACAAGCCCTTTCTACTCTCCTCTCCTTTCTTCTCCTCCACTCACCTCCTTCCTTCTCATTTATCCTCCCATTCTCTCCTCCTCTACCCTCCCATCATTCCTCTCCAACAAGCATCAAAGCTTCTAAGTGCTTTTTGAACCCATTCTGTTCAACCTGCCCTCCTTTTCTACCCTTTTATCTCTCCTCTCGTTTTCTTTTTTTGTTTGTCTCCATTTCCGCATTTCCTTCCTTTCAAATTAAAATGTATTTTAAAAGTATTTTTTATTCTCCTAATATTCTCTAACCACATGACTAAAACATAGCTTATAATATAATATAATATAATATAATATAATATAATATAATATAATCTAATATAATATAATATAATATAATATAATATAATATAGGCTAGTCCCGTGTTTTCTTAGCACTGAGGTAGCCTGGCTAATGTGTTTTGCTGCCATCGTGTGGCTCTTTTGAAGGACAATGCCGCCGGAATAAATCATTAAAAAATACATAAGCATGACATTATATGATCATTTAAATGTGTTATAACTCTACAAAATATACTTAAAACATGTCAAATGTTTTGATAATATTAACAGTGGCACGTGTTTGATTGCATTATGTTTGACCTATTTAGCCTATAGGGAAAATGTGCCACCTGGGGTCCAACTCCTTCTAATAACTTCACTAAATGTATTAGTACAGTTTATAGAGTACACAGAGTACACTGCCAACAGACTGAAATAATGAAATCTGTTCATTTGTGAATGATATCTCAATGTTTGATTGCTTTCTCCTTTCTCCACTACTCCACATAATTGCTCGACTGATTGTGTCTGTTCGATTCAACATGGCGGCAACACCAGCGACAAACCCATCACAACTGCTTCCACTTGGTTCGTTTTGTTTTGTATGAACAATAATTTGCCATTGTGAAAGATCATGTGATCTTCAGAGGTACATGTGTGCTTTCTGTGGCTGATATTAGCATTACGTTTACTTTTGAACAGCAGCAATGAATTAGGCTACAGCTAGTTCGCTGTGGTATGCTACCGCAGACATGTGTATATCAGTAACATTAGTATACTGTACAGTACCGTACCGGTACAAGTACGGTAGATCTTTGCAACCACGATATTAATTAATTCTGAATCTTCTGGAGTTTATGATTATTTTTCTGTAAAGAAGCCTCGTTTTATTATTGTCCTACTAGATAGACAGAGTAGGCCTATGATAGTGAAATTGTTCTTGTGTAAATCTGAAAGAGTGCGTTCTTGCAGCAAAATGCATAACCCCTCGTAGTCGTAACATACTTTGACAGATGGCTATAATAGCAGGTGTATTTAATTTCCTTTTTTAACATGATTTATTTATATATATATA